>JADLIF010003005.1:0-10661 GCA_016648015.1 Steinernema khuongi | reverse complement strand
CCAAGCATCGAGAGACCACAAACCGCACACCTCTGCGTTCAAAATTACGCCCGTCGCACTGTTGGCAAGGTTGGGTCGAACCCGATTTTGGTCGAACCGAACCGAACCGAACTCGAACCGAACCCAAAAAGTCGACCGACGGTCGGTTCGGTTCGGGTTCGGGTTCGGGCCAACCCTAGTCGAGGATCTCTGCGAAACATAAAGCCTGTTCCAGCATGCAGTTCTCCTCCTACTGCAAGAAGCTCTACGTCCTGCTGAAGTCCGGCTACATCCAGTGCCTGCAGTGTGCCTCGGGGAACCGAGGAAAGCCTCCGTCATTCCACCTCATAAACCCTTTTTAGCCTCCTTCCCTACTAGAGGTGATTAGTCCACCTCTGCCCAAGTCTGTGATGTCACGCTAAGGTATGCCGGTATTCCACATTCGAGTGTTTTGTCAATTGTCACTTAATAACGTGTATGTACATGTATCATTGCTAATAAAGATTCTTGCACCTATTCCTATTGCATTGACGATGATTGTAGAAAGAGGTTCCAATCGGCTGGCTGGAAAGATTACTGTAGAGGAGAGATCGAGCCAAAGAAGGCCTGGAGCTCATTTTCGCTTCGGGACGTTGTTTACGTCGGTCGTTGATCCTCCGCGCGTCCGTCTGTCTGTCTGTCTCTGTCTCGTCCAGACGTCGGTCCGTCCCGTGCTTCGCTCCTTCGCGTACGTTTCCATTCCCCCGGCTAGATCCTTGTCCATTTCCCTTCTTCTGCGTTGCTGTGTGACGGTTTCCAAGTGCGTAGTTAAACTTGCTACATTTCAGATGTAATATGAGCGACTTCGACGACCTAGCTCTGGTCAGCCTGCTCGCGAAGCGCGAGCTCACGCAGATCCTGTCGTCGATCGACGGGGAGAAGGACCTGGTGGTGGAGCCGCACCTCATGCGGCCCATCGACAAGATCGCGTCGATGTCGCTCCTCCAGCAGCACAACTGCTCCCGCGTGCAGCAGCTCCAGCCTGGCGCGAACCTCATCTGGGGCGAGCACGTCGTCCACCGGCTCTATCTGGTGCGCCCGTCCGTCTCCATGGCCAAAGCCATCTCGGAACACATCCGCGCCGAGCCGACCAAGCGGTACTCCGTGGCGTTCGTCGACCGCAAGTCCAATGCGTGCGAGAGGGAATTCGAGAAGAACGGCGTCTTCGGACTCATCGACCAGTACGAACTGCAGCTCTCCTTCCTGTCCATCGAGAGCGACCTCTTCTCGCTGGAGATCCCGCAGAACCACTTCCGCCGCGGCGGTGGCAACGTCCACTCGCTCGCGAAGGCACTGTGGCAGCTTCAATCCCTCTATGGGATGATCCCAACAATCTATGGCGTCGGAAAGCTCAGCCAACAGACGAACGCGATGATGAAGAAGCTCTATATGGAGATCGGGGAGCCTCGCCACTCGCCGGACAGGCCAATCTCGCACTGCTTCCTGTTCGACCGGAATCTGGACCCGATCACTCCGCTGCTGACGGCCTGCACCTACGAGTCGATGATCAACGACACCTTCGGCATTTACTGTGGGAAAACGTCTTTTGGGAGCAGCGTCACGGACCGACTGCGCCAGAAGGAAGCGAACAAGCACAGGATCATCACACTGGACAACAACGACGAGGTCTTCTCCGCCGTCCGGAACAAGCACATCGGCGCCGTGTCCCAGTTCCTGAGCGCGAAGACAAAGTCCGTCCAGGAGGGCTTCGACAAGGCCAACTCGCTGAAGAAGGTGGAGGAGTTCAAGAGCTTCGTGTCGTCGGAGCTGCGGCCGCTCAAGCAGCAGCAGAAGCTTCTGGAACAGCACATCTGCGTGTGCGAAGTCATCTTCGAGTCCAACAAGGGAATCTCCGAGCGCCTCTCCTTGGAACACGCGCTGGTCAACGGCACCGCGGACCCGAGTGAAGTCTTCGCCTACTTGGAGCTGGCCATGTGCAAGCAGCAGAACTTCTGGAGAGTTCTCCAGCTGGCCTGTCTCTGGTCCATTACGCAGAATGGGATTCCCAGCAAGCAGTACTCCCTCTTCCGATCTCAGTTCTTGCACGCTTACGGATACGATCTTCTGCCGCTGTTCCACTCCTTGATGGTCAACAACCTTCTCGTCGAGCGAGACCTCGCGGCAAGCCTGCCCGCAATCATTCGCAACTCGTCTTCGAACATTGGGGCGAACACGGAGAAGCCCACCTTCGGCTTCCTGGCCAAGAGACTGAACTTGATCCCGAATGCGAAGTCCGACGAAGCCAACAGTGCCAGCGCCAAAGCGCCCACCAACATGAGCTACGTCTTCTCCGGTGCCTACACTCCTTTGTTCTGCCAAATGGTCGCCGATACAGTAGCCAACGGCTGGAACATGACGAGTCTGAAGAAGACCTTCGGGAATACGGTATTCTGCGAAGAAAACGTCGTCTCGTCATCGAACCGCCGCCCCGACTGCCGAGCCCAAAAGGCGATCCTCGTGGTCTTCATCGGTGGAGTTACCTATGCGGAAGTGGCTGCCCTCCGGATTTTCGCACATTCCAAGAATTTCCGGCTGATCATCGCCGCGACCCACATCATAGATAGGTCCGCCTTTATAAAGACGATGGCCGACTGTACGAGTGCATGATGGATTGTTCTTCTCATATGTATGCATAATTCTATTTATAAAGTGTTTCGTTATTGTTTCACGTCTGCATATGTCACATCAGAAAACAGCTTGGTTGAAGAAGGTGGAAGCCTGAGTTACAAGGAGCTCGAGGAATGGAGTCGGTAGTGGATTTCTCGACAGTCAACTCTCGCTCTTCGGACCTTTCGAAGAGAGACGTGGTTCCGGTTTTGTCGAATAGGAGATTCCGAGCTTCGCGCTAGTTGAACCGCAGCACCATCCGGTGAGATTCTTGGAGACGGGCGCCTCCGCGAAGGCATCGTCCTCCATGACCTAAGAGAGTTTCGCAGAAGAGTCCGGAACCGACGACGATGACCTGTAGACCTCTTGGGCAATACTACCGTACCCTCGTTCTAGTTCAAACATGCTTTCCAGATTTCTAACTTTCTCGGGGATTCTGAAAGTCTCTATCAAGGAGTACAAAGGCGTATGGAACCTTATCTATGGTGGCGGATTGCAGTTTTAACGACGATACTTTGTGTATGTGTGAAGTATGTGACGCAAAGGTATGTGAAACGCTGGGCGAGATGCTTGATAGGGTCACTAGGTTCTTCGCGGAAGATGGACTCCGCAGCCATCTGTAGATCCTTGAATACGGGCGCCTTCACAAAGGAATCGTCTTCCTTGAGACGTCTCATCACATCTCTTCCGATCCTACCGTATCCTAAGTCCAAGTGAAGAGTGGTAAACATCCACCAGTCGTTCTGCGTTGTGGGTGGCCTTCTTGCGCAGTTTTCCTCTGTAATCCCCTTGCGATGTCGCCTTGGATTGTTCGATTGGCTGGCATTGTAGCACTTCTCTGATCCTTGTTATGTTGCCAATCATCTCGAGCCTTGTACTCTTTCATTCTGACAGTCACGTAACTTCACTGATTTGGCCGGGGTGGAACGTTCCCTTGCATGGTTTCGATAAAGTTGCATTATTAGTCGGTGACTCGCATCCAAGTAGCAGGTCCCTCCAGCTTCGGTTCCATTCTGCATGCATTCACTAGAAGACAACCGGTGTTTCAGGACTCGAGATGGACACCGCGGTGTACAAGGAGAACCTGGCCACAAAGGGCCTTCTGCCCCTGCCCATCTGCTCGAAGCTGGCGTCCGAGGCCCACCGCATGAGGACCTGCACGGTGAGCCCCAATCTCAGCACAATCCCAGCGTCAATAGAGTGTTTAGGAGACGGAAAGGCCCGTGAAGGCCGAGGTCCGGTGTCTCCAGTGCCACATCGTCTTGTCTCCCGAGCGGGGCAACTGCCGGCTGCTGCTAGAGAAGAAGAAGAAGAGGTCTGTGGGGTCGTTGTAGCGGGGGGATCGTCTTGCAAAGGCTCAGTTCCTCAAATGACGGCTTCACGAGGGGTCATCGATGTCTGCAATTCCAGACAGACGTTTAGACAGTCTCAATGGAGTCTCAAAGTTTTGAGCTCGTGAAACCGGAGTAGAGTGAGGAGATGACCCTTTGTGAGTCGTCCCCAAGTAGTGAGCCGATGTTTTCAGAAAGACCGAGCTTCTCGCCGAGTGCCGTGGGTGCGCAGCATCCATGCGTTGTGGCACGCTGCCACGCGTCCCAGGCCTACGCGAAGAGTTCGCGTCGGAGTCCTTCGTTGCGGAGAGCAAGAAGGCGACGCCCATCTCGAAGGCTACTTCAACCCCCACAAATACCGGCAGTCCAGGCTTGAAGAAGTGAGATCTAGTGTGCCTTGCTCGTCTATGTAACTGTTTCTTAGGATTGGCTCATCGATGAAGAAGCGCAGCGGGGTGCGTAAGTTAGAGCGACTGGTCGCTTACGAGAAGAGTACCGTCCTCGAGACGCCCAAAACGTCCTTGTCCGCGTTCTTATCGTCATTACAGTGATTGTTTATTCGATGAGTCATATCAGTGAGCTATTGGCTTTAGAGTCCTAAAATGAGGTTATTAAATCGGTGGGACGACAATCCAGCCTACTTCGGTTCTGTATCGACGGTTTCTTTGTTGAGCGTCTCTTCTTTTGCTGATGCACATGGCGACCCTGAATAAGATCGGACTCTCAGGGGTGGACGCCGAGAAACCTACAGGCAGCACGGTGAGCAGAAACAGGCAAGGCAGCACAGCACGGTCACTCCCAAAATGGAAGCGAGAGTCACGACGACTATGCTGAAAGCAGAAGGGACGTGGACGCGGCTCCTCCACGACTTACGAGGTCACGTCGGGGGCACAGGCCACCATCTCATCGTCGGAGTCGTTGCAGTGGTCCACCTGTCAATTCCCTAAGTTCTTCCGTCTCTCACCAAGAACTTACGGCGTTGCACTCGAAGTAGCAGAACTCGTTGCAGTCCTAAACAGAGTGATCGGTGAGGCAAAGCGGGAGCTCAATACATGAAGGGTGTTGAAGCAGGTGACCATGCTTCCGGCGATGGACGTCCCTCCATCCTTGGCCTGAGTCTCCTTACACAGCAGACACACTGAAAGATACTGTACTGCGATTCGTCAAAGTAGACTCTTCCTGTCTGTGTCTACAGTTTCTTCATAACTGTGCTGTCTGCATGTCGCAGACACGTCTCTGGCCCATGTCTCCAGCTTCGGAGTCTCATTTCACCGCGCGACACTCACCGGCTGCGAAGAACAAGCTTGATGAGACAACGGACGACCACATTTATTTCCATCTACTTGGCGTGGCGACCGTTTCGCTAAGCACCGGTTTTCCCCGCCGCCGTTCGGCGCAGCTCCCACGCGCTGTGCTCCTTTCTGCCCGTCTCCACAACTCACGCACTCTCTCCCTCGTCCCATCGCTCGTCGCAGTTCACTCTAATCACAGAGCGCTGATTCACGGATTAGATTGAAGTTCCGAGCAAATGAGCACGGGGCTCTTTTACCTGATTCCTGTACAAGAACATCGGTTTATCGTCACCGTTTTCTCAGTTGGAAAGGCGATGACAAGGTAGCATCACGTTTTCATGCATATGTACACTACCACAAGGTCGTCGTCAAAACCTCCATGGATACCGTACCTTCCGTCTTTGTCATCAGCTTGATGGAAACTCTCCGAAGAAGTGTGTGGACCTGCAAACCGCGAAAGAACTTGACCGAGGGTACGGTAGGATCGCCGAAGAGATCTACGACAAGACGAGGAGATGCGAAGTCGTCGTCCCTGGACTCTTCTGCGAAACTCTCTCCGATGTCAGGGAAGACGAGGCCTTCGCGGAGGCGCCCGTCTTCAAGGACCTCAACAGATCCCACCAAAGTCCAACGAGCGCGAAGAACTTGGTGGCACTGACGGTGACAGCTGATAATCTCGTCTTCCACAGGAGCGTCGCCACAGCTGAGGGCGTCTCTCTTCGAAAGATCCGAAGACTGATGGCGATCTGTAGGGACGCCGCAGTGCGCGAGTTGACTGTAAGGGAATTCCCCGCCGACTCCGTTTCTCAGAGACCCATCTTCCCTGGACTCACCAACCAGCGCGAGGAACTCGATGACACTGACTTTTTTGTTCGGCCGCATGCTGCATGACTTTAACTATGAACGCGTCTTTAGGTCGCTCTGTGAAGGGATATACTTTGATGGAGCGTCCAATTGAAACCTTTTTTCACGAAAGGCCAGGCATATGATATTTGTTGAGGTTCAGTTGTGTAGCAAATCACAGCTAGCATAACCCAAAAAGAATAATCAAATCGGTTGAATATATTGGGTTGGTGCATAATTAATTTCCAACTCTTTTAACGTCATTTTATTGCTTAATAAGCATCGCTAGGATTCATCGTAAGCACTATTACGAAGTGCAACTTCTGCGCATTTCGTGGGCAAGTGGCGGATTCCGTGCTCTCAAAACGCAGGAAGTTCTGATTAAATTGAACTGCTGTCCATCGAGTTCGTTGCTCACTGACCGGAAAAGGTGGTAATCTGATGGGGCGAGGTCTGGGCTATACGGCGGGTAAGCAAGAACTTCCCAGCCTAAATCGTGGAATTTAGAATGGATTTATTTTTCCACATGCGGTATTGAGCTGTCATGTTGCAAAATGACTTTTTTCATGTTTAATCTCTGTTCTCGGATAGAAGCAACCGTCTTGCCCAGTTGCTGTGAGTAGACAATAGCATTAAGTGTCCTCTTACTATCGAGCCCTTCCCAGTACAGCACTCCTTGCCAATCCTATCATACGACCAGAACTGTGTCCCGACCCGAAGCTTCGGGAATCCCGACCCGAAATCCCGACTTTCAAATCATCAGCCTTACCTAAAACAGACCTAAAACATCTAAACAGACTTAATTTGTCGATTGAAAAGGATAATGCATGCATGGTGCTGCAAAAACGGAGATATCTCTTTTGCCCTTGGGTGTCCCAAATTAAATCTCGTCCCGAACCATCGGGATTCCCGACCCGAAATCGGGATCGGGACACAGCTCTGCGTACGACCACATTAATTTCCTTTTGTGAAGTTCGAGGTCGGTTCAGGATTTGACTTCTCTCGAGAAGCAACTCATTGAGCGAAAGTTTGCGGTTAAGACCTACTTTACATCGCCTGTCACAAAATGTGGAAAAAATAATTTTCTCTCATGTCTGGATAGAAGAGCCGCGGCCATGAAAATTCTCTGTCGTTTCTAAGTGTCGGTGAGGTCGTGGAAAAAATATGCGCCAGTTTCGACTTGAAACTCAAAGCAGTCAGGGGACGTAGCACTGTGGGATGGTCAAACCCTAACTGCTCTGCCACTTCCCGCGTTGATCGCCCGTTTTTGTTTGCAAGCAGGCTGAGAAGGGCTGCATCTTCGAACTGAGGTCTATATTTGGGACCTCGTTCATCTTTGAGCGATTTCTCCCTGATAGAAATTTATCGAACCATTTCAAGCACATCCTCGCACTTGTTGAACCCTCGCCATAAACCTGGTTGATGTTACTAGACGCTTGGCGTGCAGGTAAATTTTTTAGGAATTAATTAATTTTAGCATGACATGTCGGAGATGTCCAGGTGGCAAATTTGCACATCTATGGAGAAGAGGAAAGAGTGTTGTTTACAGCGCTCTCGACTTTGCTGGTTTGTGTTAGCAAGTATTGCGAAAAACGGAGATCTTTAAATTATTGGAAATGAATTATGCACCAACCCAATACATCAGAAAAACAAAGAAACACAAAAAAACGGGAAGCGATGCCAGATTTTCATTTTTCACACATATACAGCGTTGAAACGATCACCTCTTCACAGAAGCTGCAATCCTCCACCATGGATAAGGTCCCATACGCCTTTGTAATCTCCTTGATAGAGACTTTCAGGATCCCCGAGAAAGTTAGTAATCTGGAAAGCATGCTCGAACTAGGACGAGGGTACGGTAGGATCGCCGAAGAGATCTACGACAAGACGAGGAAATACAAAGTCATCGTCCCCGGACTCTTCGGCGAAACTCTCTCCGATGTCAGGGAAGACGAGGCCTTTCTGAAAGCGTTCGTCTTCGTAAGGGATCTCCACAGACGCTACCAGAGTCCAACCAGCGCGAGGAACTCGATGACACTGTCGGTGACAGCTGAGAATCTCGTCTTCCATAGAAGCGGCGCCAGGACTTGGGGCGTCTCTCTTCGAAAGATCCGAAGACTGATGGCGATCTGTAGGGACGTCGCAGTGCGCGAGTTGACTGTAAGGGACTTTCCCGCCGACTCAGTTCCTCAGAGACCCATCTTCCCTGGACTCACCACCTTCTTCAACAGAGTCGTTCTCCGCTACGGCACAGAGACGAACTCCTTCCGGGAGTTCCTCCTCGCCCTTGTCGCGGGCAAGAAGCTGCAGACGTTGGCGGTGGTAAATGCAATCACATCATTCCACATCATGATAAATCACATCATGGTAAATCGCATCATTCCATTCGACCTCCACTACTTCTCCCGTCAGCCCGTGCTCCGCAAAGACACCCAACCTCCTTGGTTCTTAGAGACCTTCTTGGAGGTCTTCTACCAACCTCAACTCCACAAACTAGAACTCGCCTTCGATTTCTTCTGGGACGCGACCGTCCTCTATGAGAAGCTCCTCCAAGACTGGCTCCAAAGACCGGAAGTCTTGTCCGAGACGACAAAGTGCCTGGAGATCCTTGGAGCGCCGTCTGTAGAACTGCTGGAGAGACACGGATTTAGGTCCATAGATGGGACCCAATGGATGGAAGATAATTGGATGATGTTCAGCAAGGGGCGTCGCCGCTTTGTCCTGCCACATCCGATGTCGCTCGAGCACACACTGGAGCTTGCGGTTTTCACTTGGCTGTGGAAGGAAGCGCCAAAGCTTTCCAACAAGCGCTTTTGTGAACGTGCGGCATACTCCGACATCCACTTCCATCAAGGGGAGAAGGCGAGGGACCTTAGAGGACAGCCGAGCGAACCCTTCAGCAAAGCGACTTCTAGGAAGTCCTGCAATGTGATGTAATGCTCGCACGGGTTTAGCGAAGACGTTTATAACCACTCCTTACTGGATTTAGAACAAAAACAACGTCCCTTTTACTTGAGGTTATGTCGTGATCCGCTTTACTCTGCCTCTGCATAACTTATGCTTAATGCTCCCGTAGCCACCCTCAAGCAGCTCCGAACCTGTCCAGCTCAGAAGATTGTGCCCAATAAATTCTTGTTTTGTGTCGCCATCTCCGTCTTTTCCACTGCTCAAGACCCTACTTCTTCATAAAGTGGTAGGCCGGGAAGCGGTGCAGTTTTGCAATTGACTACCATGGATAAGGTCTCATACGCCTTTGTAATTTCCTTGATAGAGACTTTCAGGATCCCCGAGAAAGTTAGAAATCTCGAAAACATGGGAGAGCTTGGAAGGGGTTACGGTAGAATTGTCAAGCAGGTCACCCGCAAGACAACGATATGTCGTGTCGTCGTCCCTGGAGTCTTCTGTGAAGCGCCTTCCAGTATCTTGGAGGACGACACCTTCGCGAAGGCACCCGCCTTCGATACTCTTCGCACATGGTTCTTGGGTTTAACCGGTGTAAGGAACGTTATGACACTATCGGTGATGGGAGCGGCGCCACAGCCGAGGGCGTCTCTCTTCGAGAGGTCCGAAGACTAGAACAAACTAGAACTCTCCTTCGACTTCCTCTCGGACTCGATCGTCCTCTATGAGAAGCTCCTCCAAGACTGGCTCCAAAGACCGGAAGTCATGTCCGAGACGACAAAGTGCCTGGAGATCCTTGGAGCGCCGTCTGTAGAACTGCTGGAGAGACACGGATTTAGGTCCATAGATGGGACCCAGTGGATGGATGATGGGAAGACGAGGACCTTGAAGAAACATTCGTCTTCGTAAGGGATCTCCACGGATACAACCACGGCAAAGAACTCGATGACACTGTCGGTGAGAGCTGATAAACTCGTCTTCCACAGGAGCGTCGCCAGGACCTGGGGCGTCTCTCTTCGAGAGATCGTAGTCGTCGTAAGCGCACACTGGAGGTGAGGGTGTTCGCGCCGGTGAGGCAGGACCTGGAGCCAGAACTCACTGACAGGGACTTCTGTGAATCAGCCACATACTTTGGGATGCGCCTCCACTGCGGCCCCCGCACCCTGTTTTGTGGCTATCGAAGAACGGAGCACACGATACCCCGGACGGATCGGTAAAGAAGACCTATCCTTTTCAAATGGATTCTACCGCTACCCCATCGGGGCGCGAAAGCATACTCCTTCATGTCGGAAAGCTGGATGTCTCTGCACTAGCCATCCCTGAGCCCCTCCCCCCGCACCCTGAAATGCGACTGCACAAGAAGATTTATCGGCTATTACAGAGTACATAGAGAGGGCGTTGCAACAAATGATTACACAGTATCTTTGCGGTGGCCACACACGACGGCCACTGACGGAAGGCATAATTCTATATACATTGTAGACGAAGAAGGACACCCATAGAGGAAGACGGTCAAGTATGTACAGAGTGGAAGTAGCGCGAACAAGGAGGGAGGCCAGCGGACTTCAGGTGAGGTGGAAGCTGTAGCTGAACTGCAGGGCCACCGAGAACCTCTCGACGAAGACCTCGTAGCTGGTGTAAGGCGGGACCTTCAAGTAGTTGTAGCACG
>JADLIF010003001.1:0-21478 GCA_016648015.1 Steinernema khuongi | reverse complement strand
TCCACGAAGCGTTGTCCCGACTCTGGAAGGAGGAGTCAGAGGAAAAGAACTGCCACTTACCGGTCCTCTGCTGCTCCTGGAGGAGGTTCCCGAACTCCTTCTCGAACTGCTTCTGCGGGACACAGGGGGTCACCTCCTGCGGCCTTCCTCCACAGCCGGAGCAGTTCCGACTCCGCGTTTGGAGGTGCGCGTGAGGATCACATCGCGACCAACGCGACCACTCCGGAGACGTCTTTGGCGACGTCTTGAGGGGCTTCGCGTCTTCCCTCTGCCACGCTAGAAGAAGGAGTGAGGGTGAGGCTGGTAGGACCGTCATGGGTGGTATTCAAAGCACCTATTGTCATTCTCTGTGCTACTTGTAACACGCTTAACGATAAGCGTTTGCTTTAGGACCTTAGGAAGTCCTTGACAACCCTACTTGGCTACCCTACCTACCCGGACTCGTCCAGCAGGGCGGAAGCTGCACGTAGTCGACCTTCTGGCGTCGCTCAGCCACGAAGAAGTCGGGGCGGGAGATCCTCGTCTGCCTGTTAAGGATGCAGTTGTCCTCGGGGAACTCGAAGAAGAACATCAGCGAGCGACACTCGAAGCCGAGTCGCGTCTGCGCCTCGACGCAGCGGCGGACGCACTCCGCCTGCGTCGCCGCAGAAAGGACTTCGGACGCATGGCCGACGAGGATGTGCTGCGGGATGCGGTGTGCGGCGTCCTCGCACCGCACTTCGCCCACGCACAGCTTCTCGAAGTAGACGACATTCACGTTGGGGGAATACTGTAGCTCGCCATTGGGGTTGATCCGGTCGTCGAAGAGCGCGCAGCGACCTAGGGAGCGGTCGAAAGTCGCCGACTGGCACGGCTCCCTCGAGCGCTGAAAGTAGGTACGGTATCTCTAGACTCATAGAGGGACCTACTTGACCGCCCAGTGCCAAGCTGATCCTGAGGAGGGGGGGGAGGGGAGAGGACAGGGCTTACCTCTCGGGTCTGGCAGGCAAGTAGACAGTCGTCGGGAGACGAGACAGCGAAGACGTCTATGGGCGCCACTACAGACACTTCGACGCCGTCTATGAGCTGGGTGGCCGGCCGTGTCGCGTCGGGACACTCAGGGAGGTTGGAGAAGGCGGGCTGCGGGAGGAGGGGACCAAAGGGGTTCGGCGGGGGACCGAAGAGCCGTGCGGGAGAGGCTTCGACCTGGCGCTGGCCACAGTCGCGGCGAGGAGCCATGAACGTGACGCCGATGGAGGGCACCATCGTGGGTTCGCAGTAGTCGTTAGGCTGGAAGAAGGGATGAGGAGAGGGAGAGAGGCTCCTACCTGGAAGTCGGAGGGTCCTCCCAGGGGAACTTCGCTGACATGCGCCGTTCCCATAGCGCGGCGACTCCGAAGTTTCTTGATGCCCAGAGATCGCTTTGGCTCCCGCAGCGAAGGCTCCGGGTGGTCCTTGAGGGGAAGGAGGCCGAAGGGCGGCTCTCCTGTGGAGGCCTTCTCCACAAGAAGGGGATTCTCAACGGCGAAGACGTCGCACTGCCGCTGCACGGCGTCGTACTGGAAGGTCTTGCAGCGATCGAGGTTCACCAGACAGAGCGTCTTGCACTCGGCCAGCGAGATGCCGCTGCGGCGTTCCTGCGGCACGACGCACGTCATGCGGATGTTGAGGTAGTGGACAAGGCACTCGTCCGCGGGACTCAGGCCCGCGGCGTCCCGAGTGGAAAGGAGCGTGAGCGCGAGCAGAAGCAGCGGTCGTGGCGGGAGCATCGTGCAAAGCGGAGTGGCGAAGGGGGTCTGCAGGCGCTGGAGGGGCCGATTCTGGGTTAGCCGCGGATTAGCCCCCCATCGGTGCGCGACGGTCGGAAGCGATTACGGTGCCGCGCCGCAGCGGATTTCAATTAGGATTACGGCGCGAGGGCCCTCATTTGCATATTCCAAAAAACGAGAGTTCGCAAGTCTCAGGAAGTCCGGGCGGAGGATGTAGGGCATGTTTATGTCCTTTGCCAATATTCTAATTCAGTCAGTGCACGTGGAACAACAATGACTCACCCCACAGTGAAGGGAAGCATGGATATGGGAGGAGACACTAATTGTAGGACCCTATAATGATTTGCTACTCCAGGGTATACTCAAGCGTGCCCTGGGTTGGCGCTCGACTTGAACTAGTTCGAGTTTCACCGTAGTGATGCCCGCTCAGGCTCGAGCCCACTTAAGCCTCGGCTCGGAGACTCAACACATAAATTTATCCGGCTCGAGTGTCGCTTCGGGACCAAGCCGTTTCACTGTTTCAACCTCTATTAGAGGTCTTCACAAAAGGTCGGAAGTAGTTTGGATTTGCCCTTTGAGCTGAGCGCTTGAGCCCAGCTTGCTACAGTATCCTTAAACAGTGTAGATTTTCTATTTTTGTGATCCTTAGAGTGCAGAACTACAAGACAGTCTACCGTATATGCGTTCCCTTTCTGTCGATCTATTCCATTCTAGTGTTTTCAGCCCTGAGCAGGGCTGTGCAAGTCTCGAGTCTCGGGTAAAATGCCGAGACTCGGCCGAGACTTTTCGGTCTTGAATGGACGTGAATACCTTGCAGAAGCTGCTATTTTTAAAGCACAGTATTCAACAGGAAGGATACCACCCTCTATAAATTATTTGTTTCGTATGTTCTGTTATTGGTTAAAATTAAGCGGAATTTGGGCATTGATTTTTCGAAGTCTCGTCTCGGTCTCGGGTTTTTTGAAAACGGTCTCGAGTCTCGGGTCTCGGTCTCGGGTATCTGAGTCTCGGGTATCGCACAGCTCTGGCCCTGAGCCACAAGCCCTTGCTCCAATCAGGCTTCCCCATCCACGACCATGACCAGATACTTGGCCACCGTACCCCCCACCCGAAGTGATTTCTGGATTTATGTACACCTTTCGCATAGAACTTTCTAACAACGCGGAACGACGTAAAATACAACTGACTATGGAGGACATAACGACTTCGCATCGAGGAGATCGACAGGGAGAGGAGTCGGGGAGCTCGGCTATGTACAGGGGAGGCGAGTGAGCAATCGTGGTGACGGGAATGTGGCGGTCAGGGCGCGCAGCTCCGCCGGTGCGCGTCCAGGGAGTCGGCGCTCGTGAAGCCGGCGTCGCAGCGGGGGCAGATGTGCGAGCGCGCGTTCTGGACGTGCGTCTGCATCAGATGCACCTGGAGCACGGCCAGGTCGGCCAGGGCGATGTGGCAGAAGGGACAGCTGACGGTGGACTGCGGCGAGACGCTCTGCCGCACCTGGAACGGGAGGGTTGGCGGCGAGGACGAGGCTAGGAACCTACACTTCCGTTGGAGCTGCTGAGTGGTCGGTCGTCGGGGGACGCGCGACTGGGCGGCGGCTCGGCCTCCTCCGCAGGCGCCGCAGGGAGTGCCGCGAGCACGGAGTAGTCGTGGGTGCGGAGGTGGTTCCGCAGGTTCTCGTGGCTCGGGTAGCTCTTGTCGCAGCGACTCCGCGTGCAGCGGAACTCGTTGCCGTCGCGGAGCAGCACGTGGTCCAGGTGCATGTGCTTGTGCAGGTCCTCGGACGTGGAGCATACCGCGTCACAGCACTGGCACCGCGTCGGGGCGCCGCCTGCGGCGCCTGCGGCGACCGGCGAGGCGAAGGGCCGCGGCGTCGAGGCGGGGGTGGACGCCTCGCTGCGGACGTCGTCGCCGTCCGGCTTCGGGGCGACGAGCGTGTCGAGGAAGATGCGTTGGGCCTCGCCGCAGGCGTTGCCGCAGTCGGCGGAGGGCTCTTTGGGCGGCACCCAGATGCTGGCGGCCATGGGTCTCGGCTGCGAGTCGTCCGACTTCACGGAAGCGTTCGATTCGCAGCGACGACGCCCTAGGGCGCCTTCGGCGAGCGGAGACGACTGAGCAGAGCCTCCGGCAGAGAGGGCCCGGGCGCGCAGGGGGGAGCCCGCGCCGGGGGATTTGTGCTTAGGAGTGTTCGATCGGGTCGAGCATGGGCCTGGAGAACTGAGTAGTTGTTCGCGACACTCAAGAAAGGAAGAAACCGTTGCCGGAGGGGCGAACGACGTCGGCGCGGGCGACTGGAGCTCTTCGTGTTGCCGCAGCTGCGTCACGATCGCTGCAAAGGGGGCCAGTGAGCGGCTAGGGCCAAGAAGGACCTACCCAGGAGCGAGGTGTGGGCGCGCTCGCAGTCCATCGTGTCCACTTCGTTCATCCAGTTGTTGTCCTTGCGCGTCAAGAGGGTCAGCGCGTCCTCGGGCAGCTTCCCGAGGCTCTCCAGCTTCATCACGTGCGACTTCGACCGCAGATGCTTGGCCAGGATGCCGTGCGTGCGGAACCCGATGCGGCAGTCCGCGCACTTGAAGGAACGCGGGTCCGCGGCCGCCGCAGCGGCCGGCGGCGTCGCCGCGTGCATCTGCATGAACAGGTTACTGGCCATGGCCTGCGGCGACTGCTGCGCCGCAAACTGTCCCGCAGACGGCATCGCACTGACGCTGGCGCGGCGCTGCTGGATGCCCGTGTTCTTGAGGAGGGCCTCGTTGACGCCGATCATGCCGGACGGCGGGAGGGCCTGGTTGATGCCGATGGGCGACGCGGCGGCCGATGCGGGATGCGCCATCTCCGCGTGCCGCAGGAGTTGCTGCTTCGAGCGGAAGGGGAGGCGGCAGGTCTCGCAGGAGTAGTTGCGGCCGCGGCCGTTCTGGTTCTCGAGGAGGTGCGTGTTCTGGTGGAGGGACAGTTCGCCCTGCTTGCGGAAGCGCTTGTCGCAGTGGTCGCACTTGAACTCCGCGTCCTTGCCCAAGTAGAGGCCCAGGTCCATCTTCTTCTCCGACGCCGCAGCGGTCACCGCGTGGATCGTCTGCGCTCGTTTCCGCATCGCCGGGTCCTCGAACGCGCTCAGCATGGCCGCCGCGAGCGATCCCGCAGGGGATGCCGCAGGGTTGAGCGCGATGCCCACTGCTGCGGAGGGCGCCGCAGCCACCATCTGCGGGATGGGCCGCGCCATGAGTGGAGATTGGGGCCGCGGCGCTGGCTCTGGCTGCGGTTCGGGTTGCGGCAAGGTCTCCGTCTCGCGGCGCGTCCTGCGGCGGGAGCGGTCGAGAGGCTCGCCGGAGAAGTCGAGGCAGCAGGCGACGGGCGGCGCGCTGTGACAGCGGCCGACGTGGCCTACTTGAGGCCAGAAGGAGTCCGTCTCCTGGAGCGGGATCATCCACAGCGTGGGCGGCGTGTGCGTCTGCCGCTCGATGAGGATGTGCTCCTGGCCGAACTTGCGATAATTCACGTCCAGCGGGTCCTGCACGCTCTCGTCGTCGTCATCTGCGTCGTCGTCGCTCTCGAAGGCGCCCTCCATCTGCTCGATCCGCCGCATTGCCGCGTCGTCCGCCTCGCGAGCCGCAACCTGTGCCGCAGTCTGGGGCTTCTTGGTCGCCGCACTGAGTTCCGCAAGCTTCCGCTGGTGGCTCTTGGATTGGAGGTGCTTGGTGAGGTTCCCCTTGGTCTTGAAGGAGAAGTTGCACTGGACGCACTTGAAGTCTCGGATGTCGGTGTGGGACCTGAAGAGTGAGGGAGTTAAGGACCGCCAGAAGCCTCTCAAGAACCCCCATGACACTTCCAAGGCCACCCTCAACCCCTAACCTACTTGAGATGTTTCTTCAGCATAGACGGCTTCTTGCATCGAATGCCGCATCGCTCGCACACGTAACGGCCTCTTCCGCGGCCCCTCACGTAGACGTAGACCTCCTCGGAGCGGTATCCCCCCACGATGTCCCTGTTGGCCAAGGGCGGCGAGCTGGGCTTCTCCTCCGAGGAGGTCGAAGACTCCTCCGAGGACACCGACCGCGGCGGACTCGGAGTCTCCGCGCGGTCCACCGCTTCCATCGGCTCTGGCTGCGGCTGCAGTTGCGGTTGGAGCTGCGGTACTTCCTGCGGCGCCGGCGCCGCTTTCTGGAGCTGCATCCTGGAGGCCGGCCAGAGATGCTGGAGGTTGGCGGACTCGCGGATGCGCGAGAACTCCCAGAAGGAGGAGTGCGTCATGCGGGCGACGCCCATGGAGCGCGCCGCACTCACGAAGTGGCAGAAGGCGCTCTTGAGACGCGGCCGCCGCACGTTGCTCTCGATGGCCCCGAGACTCGACACGATGAACTTGGCCTCAGCGTCGGGAATCGGGGTGATCGGAAAATTCAGGAAGGCCGAGTGGCCCTTCTTCTGCAGCATGGGCGACGGGATGGAGCGCACGCAGACGAACGTCTCCGAAGTAGCAGTGGCCGACTTGGGCCGCGTGGGAGGCGGGAGGGGGTTCACTTTGAGGGGCTGGAGCAGGGGGTTCACGAAGGCGGAGCAGGGCGCGTCGTGGGTGGTCGTGATGAGGGAGGACTGGGAAGGCTCCATGACGACTCTCCGCACGGATTCGAGTTCCAGGGGCGCCGCGGTGGGCTGGAGGATGACGCTCCGGGGGGCTTCAGGGGGCTCCGAGGTCGAGGGGCCTTCTTCGATAGCTTCGCTAAGGGGCTCCTCAGAGAGCTCAGAAGACCCCGCAGAATCCCCGGAAGACCGGGGCTCCTCTTGCTTCTTCTCCGTCGGGATGTCCATGGCTGCGGCGAGCGCCTGCTCCGCGTTCCTCGGCTCTATGATCTGGAAGAGCTTCAGCTGCGCCGCGACGGCTTCTGCGTTGCCTTCTGCGGCGGCTTGCATGATGCAGGCGTGGAGTCGGTCCTGATGCTGCTGCTGCTGAAGCAGGAACTTCACCGCCTCCGCGGAGTGGATGTTGTTCGTGTCGACGCGTTTCAGGAGTTCCTGGTGGTAGGAGAGGCCGGACACGGTCTCAGACAATCCGTTCGAGACCTTGGGCTCCTCGTGCGACTCGACGCGCGGCATCTTCGCCGGCGACGGCTCGTCGCGGCCCTCGAAGAGGTCTCCCATGGAGCTGCGGTGGGCGTCAAGGAGTCGCTTCTTGAGCGGGTGCCGCAGTCCCGGCGACGCCACGGAACTCGCCTTCCGCGCCTGCGCCATCGCCTCCTCGTTCAAGGAGAGAGTGCTGCCGGATGCGGAAGCGCATGCGGAACCGGACGCGGAGCCGAGCAGCAGTTGTTGCCGCAGCTGCTTCTGTGCGGCGAGGAGCATCAGCTGGTTGGGGCGGAGAGCGGCCTCCTTCTCTGCGGCAGGGTCTGCGGGAAGGACGGAGTCCTTCTTGGAGCAGCGGGACTCGTGCGCCTCCAGGCCGATCTCGTTAGGGAACTCCAGCTTGCAGAAGCGGCACTGCCTCTGCAGCCGGATGACTTGCTGCGCGGCGGCGAGGGCCTGCTGCGGCGCCGTGTTCGCCCGCACCATCGGCTGGCCGTTGGTCAAGGAGCCGCCTTGCCGCAGGCGAAGGCCGAGGGATTCTGAAGTGTCGTAGAGCGACTGACTCCGCGTGCTCGGAATCCGTGCGGCGCCCGGAGAGGACCGTTGCGAGGCTGCAAGGGGTGAAGTAGGGAGTGGAGGGGGCTTCTGAGCCTACCTCCGGCGTCTCCGTTGAGCGAGGAGGTGTCCAAGTGGTCGGTGGAGTTCTGGCTCCCGATCTGGCGATGGTAGGGCCGCCGCTTGACCAGCATAGGACTCGGTTCGACGATCGCCTCGTTCGCCTCGATGAGCCGTGAGATGTGGTCGGTGACGGAGTCTCCGCGCTGGAGTTGGCCAGCGTGTGCGTGTGCCTAGAAGGAGGTTGTTCTAGGGACGTATTTCAGATGTTTAGAAGATTTGGCTGGTCATCAGATAGCCCAAAAGAAGCTTCGGGATTAGTGTCCATTAGGACAAACGTTTGCAGCGGGGATATACTTTCATTTTATGCAAAAAAAATTGTTGGCTTGAGGCAGGACTCGAACCCGCCCCGAGCGTTTCCCAGCTCATGTCCATCAATGGGGTCAAAATATGTATAAAAAGGTTTAAAGTGGATTTAAAACGAAGAAAATGGCGGCACACATGCTTTTCCTGAAAAAAATAGAAATTTCATCTGGGACTCAAACCCGCCTCGTCCATTTCATAGCTCAGATGCTTACCACTGCGCCACTCGCCACCTTGTCTCATCATCGATTCGGAAAGTTAATAAGGTCGTCCCTCCCCAACCCTAGTCAACACCTACCTTCTCCTGGTTCTGAGCTGCTGCGGCATCCGCTGCGTTCGCCGCAATCAACTGGGCGTTGTGCATCTGCTGTTGTATAGTATGCGTCTGGGCATTCTGCTGCGGCGTCGGCTGCGGCGTCTGCAGGTGGAGTGCGGCGCCGTTCTGTAGCAGATTCCCCGCACTCTGCAAACGTTGAAGTTGCTGCTGCTGTTGCTGCACTTGTTGCTGCTGGACTTGCTGCTGTTGCTGCTGCTTCAGAATCGCGTCCACCAGCTTGTCTTCGGAGGTCTGCGGCGCCGGTTGCGGCTGTGGAACCGCATGCGTCACCGGAAGCGGCTGTTGCTGCTGCTGGGCCACTGAAGCAAAGCGGTCCGCATGTGTTGCGGCGACGGCGAACTCACGGGAGAGAAGCTGCTGAGCCTGGTTCTGCTGAAGGAGCTGCAGATAGGCCTGCGTGATCTGCTGCTGCTGCGCCTGTTGCTGCACTTGTTGCTGCTGCTGTTGCTGCGCGGCGATGGTGGGCGCCAGGAGCTGGTTGATGAGCTGCTGGGCCTGCACCGCGTGCAGCATGTTCACGAGAGGCGGTGCCGGCTGCGACGCCGTAGGCTGCTGGACCGGCTGAGCGAAAAGCTGTTGGTAGAGGAGTTGCTGCAGCGGTTGCTGCAGCGGCGCCTGTAGCGGCTGCTGAACCTGCTGCTGTTGCTGCTGCTGTTGTTGCTGCTGTTGGAGTTGAGCCTGCTGGAGGGCGAGCATCTGCGCGAGGACGTCCTGGGAGCCTGCGGCGGAGCTCCCGGCTGCGGCGTCATCGCCCTGCGCCGCCGCAAGGTTCTGCCGCAGGCCGTTACCGCCTGAGAGGAAGGCCATCTGAAAGGAGAAAGGTGAGTCTCGAGGGGAAATGATCCGCCATCTTGGCAAAAATCAAAGGTTTAGCTGCAGCACCGCATGCGTTGCCGGAGGCGGCAGCTGGCGGGACAGGAAAGCTAAGCGGTCAGTAAGCAAATATCGCATATTTATAGAATAGTGAGCAAATATTTGATTTTCAGTGGATGCTGGGGGATTCCAGGCAGGTAAGGAGAAAACCCCCGAAGAAGAAGAGACGATTAGGACTTGAGTTGCAAAGGCTTAGACCGCATGGGAGCAAGTCAAACTAGGGAAAGAATCTTGAGAAGGGTCCAGCTCAGAACTAGGCGACATATGGATAATCTGCTGTTGGATCGATCTGAGTTGGACACCTTTGAAAGTTGGGGTCCTAGCCGGTCGGCTGGGTCATCGAGCCACTAAAGCTAGGTAAGCTAAACATCTAGAATCCTGACACATGATAGATAGAAACGAATCGAGATAAGACAGAATGAATGGGCTTCTGAATGATCTATTCATCCAAGATCTTCTTTTGAAGATAATAAAACCCCAATGAATTCACAGCTCTGCTAATCACAAACCCTTGACCGTTCCTCTAAAAGTACTTAAAATGCACCTAAGAGCGCGGTCAATATGACGCAATCCTAGTACGGCTACAATTTGAGATCTTGAGCAGCCGTTTCAGGCCTTCTAGGGGGCTTCCAATCTACTATTCCAGTCCACGAAATCAGCCTAAAGATAAACAAGCCTTCCGATATCAGGTTCCTTATCAGAAAGCGGGACAAATCTAACAGTCCAAAAGTGCCTAAGAAGGTCTGAAGGCACATTTGACCTCCCCAAACGAGGGGAAAAGGTCCAGGGAAGTGTTTTCGTGAAAGGAGCGTCGCCAAGATGCTCGGAAGCAGTCAGGAATCAAGTGTGTAACAAAAACACGGTCGACCCAACAGGTCTAGACTGGACTTGTCTGGCAGACAGGTCACCAGTCTGTCTAGAATCTTCTGTCTGGCTCCATTTCCCGGCAGACTCGAACTTCCTTCCTTGGCCACCCCGGAGAGGCCTCGTGGCGTCCACGCGCACGTGACGCCAGTGATGCCGATGTCGTTATCGAGTCACGCGACTCGGTAACCACTCGAGTCATGACTCGTTAGCCGGATCGATATCCGCCCCGATAGGCGATTTCGAGCGCCGATCGCACGGCTCTATTCAGCTCGGCCACTGGACTCGGCGGATGCCACGCGTCTCTTTTTTGATCCTAAGGGTCTTCCGAGCGCTTTCGCCGATAAGAGCGCTGACAGGTGACGGAGGCGCTCGGTCAGTCGCCTCGCCGTCGAGGACGAATCTCCCCGGGGAATGGGGTGGGGAGTGGCATGACAATTTCGAATATTCAATTCTTTCGCTTTGGGTGCAAGTAGGTTCAAAGTGTTAGGCAAGTAGTTTGGGAGAACTGTAAAGCTGTAGGAGAGGTTGAGGCACGTGAAACCTTCTAAAGCAGGCGGATCTTATGGATAGAGGCCTAACTCAGCCACCATGACCACAAGTCCTCATGGAGCCCGGCAACACCTCACGTTCTTAGGCTCGCATGAAGGCGTGTCTCGAGGCTAAGGTTGAGTGTTTCTTCTGTTTTGACCCTTTGTGTCCCTAGACGAGGACTAGAGGTCAGAATCATTGGCTTCGAGACTGTTATCCAAAACACAAGGACATACCCGAGACATACAAACAAGCATCACACAATTTGCTGAGTAGCTGGATTCGATAAGGGTTCCGTAGCTGGCTCCCTTCTCTGCATCCCCTCAAGGATGGTCCTTAGGGGTTTCCTTGGCACAAAGGTGCAGAACGTGCTTCTCAAGGTGCTCTGTCCAGAGATGTGTCAGAATGTGTCCAGTGCTGTGTGATAACACTACAAGTGCCCTGCAAGGACCGTCCTCGAGTCAAGTGACCCTCCCAAGAAGAAGGGCTGGATTCCGAGCTCGGAAGAATTCGCACTAACGAACGCGGTTGAGAAAGTGCATTTTTTCGAGTCCGGGGAAACCAAGAATCAGAGCGCGCGCGGCGGAAAAACGAAACCAGCCGGCGGCGGAGGCTTACCTTGTGGCTGTCGGGAGGAGTGGGAGAAGAACGAGGAATCGGCGATGAGTCAGTAGCGGGGAAGGAGCGCCGGGGAACGATCGACCATTCTCGGCGCGGCGGTGCTCCGAGCGCTTCGGGTTGGAGACGGGCTGTCTGCAAAGGGGCCACTTAGGGTTCCGAAGGGGGTCCAGGGGGTTCCCGGAGGGAGAAGAAGGGGGTCCAGAGATCCGAGGGAGTTCAAGGAGGGGGAGGCGGAAGTGAGGGAGAGTTGCCCGGAGGCCGCACGCACGTAGTGGTTAACACGCGCGGTAATTAAAAACACGGCGACGCGCGAAGAAGCGGCGGCGTCGTCGCCGGAGACTCGAAGAAGGAGATAGGAGTCGCCGGGCGCCGCCGCGTTGTGTATAGATAGCGAAGGAGCGGAGTCTGCGCTGGCTGCAGGCCGACCAGAGGACAACAAGCCGGCGACGTCATCGGAGCGCGTCTTACAAAAGCGGGAGGGTCACATGACGGCGCCAGAGACCACCTTCTGGGGAGAAGCAGGGGGAACGAGGAAGCGGGAGGCCGGTTCAGGCGAACGACGGGGATGAATAGATCGTCGTCGTCGTCGTCGTCGTTGGCGAGCGAGCGAGTGGCGGTCGAAGAGGCGAAAGAAGGGAACCACCACGTCATGCTGCTGCTGCTGCTGCTCGTCGGTCGGAATCAGATCGCGGCGGGGACGCAGGGGTCGCCGCTGCGTTCCCACGGCGCCGACGACGAAACACACACCCGCGGCCGAGGGGGAGACCAGCAGAGCGGGGCAGAGACGCAGGAGGCGGAGCGCAGCCGACCTACGGACGTACCAACCAACCAGAGAACCAACAAAGAGAGCGCACGCAGAGTTCGCGGCGAACCGACGCGGCGCCGTCGCCGCGAGCCCAACAGCTGCTGCGGGGGAGAGCCGGCCCGGGTGGAATCGCGGAGATTTATCGGTTCAGGGGGATTGGGCTACGGTGCTGGACAGGAGGCAGATAACCCCGAGGGGGGATGGGTTCAAGAAGGACATGGATTGACCTCGGAGAAGAAAGGAGAGAGTCTTCCTAAGGGGGAACTACCCTTAAGAGCTTATTCAAGACGTAGGAACGTCAGAGGCAACACTCCCAAGCAGCTTGGGGACGTATCCCCCCATGAGAAAGTAGGCAGGTCTGGGTGCATCAGAAGCTCTGTGTGACCCTGTGATGCAAAAGAACCCAAGAAGACGTCAGTTCGACCTTTATCTCCGCCCGAAGTGAGACAAGGAGGGAGTTAGGGAACGCTGCCAATTCTCACCCTCCCGAGCGGAGGTCGCTTGGGAAAGTTCCCGTGTGAGGTTTGGAGATCAGAGATGGAACTCCAGAGCTGTGAATGCGCCATTTCGAAACCTCTAGTGTGACCCTTGATCCACAGCAAGAACCTTTATTTCCGGATCAATAGCGTCACGCCATGCAGAGAGCAGAGGAACACAGCACACAAGAGTCAAAGTCCGCCTGAAGTAGAGGAATTCGCTTAACCCATCACTTTGTTTGTCCCCTCTCCACTCCAAAACAAGCAAAAGAAGCGCCTGAAAAGGGACCTGGGACCCTAGGGATGGGGCCCTGGGCCACTTGAGGACAGAGGAAGTTCTGGTGACACTAGACACACCGGAGAGTCGAGAACTATGCGACGATGCGTGAAGAAGTATTTTAACGACGCGAAAATCAATCCGATGGGAAATCGGCGAGGGGCGAGGGCGGCTAGACGCGGCGGAGGGGGTGCGGACGCGCGGAGGGCGCGAGACAGGGTCAGAGACGCAGGCAAGGTCAAAGAACGTGGGGAGGTCGCGAGGTGCGGGCAACCCTCGGCGGTGACGTGGCGAGGGAGAAGCCCCGGTCACCGCGGATTACGGTAGGGGCTTCGGCCGTGGATTAGCGGACGGCAAGGGGCTCTGTGGGCCTCTCGGCACCTCGGATGTGCGAAGAAGGACTTGCCGCGCCGCAAGGGACCGGGCGATCACCGTGCGGTGACGCAATCGTTTGCATTTCGGTGCGGCGGCCCCTGGCGAAGAACAAACATCGCGCTTGGAGCCCCGGGGGTCCGAGGGCCTCCGTGCGGGACGCGCCGTTCCGAGCGGGCTTTGTGCGTGCGGGAACCAAACATCGCGGCGAGAAGCGCCGGTCAAGGCCGCCCGATTATTCAAATCCAAAGGCATCTACCGTACTCCTCGGTAAGATTGGAACGCGCTTCTTTGGCTCTGTTTTGGTCGGTGACTTTCCCAGGACCTACTACAAAGGACGTCTCCGGACAATGGACCTCGAGATGCACCCAGCTCCGTCACTGTGATTAGTTTTTGCATCTCTGGGTGCTCCTCTCGCCTCCTACCGTAGTCAGAACGGTGGCAAGCGACTTCGGGGGCTCTTCAGCACCACCACCCCGCGACTCCAAACAATGCCCCTCCGGGCTGCTGCTCTCGGCGGGAACTGGTTGCGAAAGTCCGCTTTGGCTCGCGGCCAAGCGGTCCTTGGCGCGTCGCCCTGTAATTGCCGTTGCCGGACGCCACACACGACGGCGCTACGGTAGGAGCGCCCCGTGCGGAAAACAAGAAGGACACTTCCGGACTCTGCTTCCAGTGACGCGGGGTACTGTAGCGCGTCTATTTTCGTCGTCTTCTTCGCTTTCTCCCCGCGTCCTTCGGCCACTTCATTCATCTAATCTGTCGGCGCTCCTGCACGCTCGCTCTCTGACCCTCGCCGACTCCGCCGCGTCCCTAATCACCGTCGACCAAGCGGCGACGACGCCGAAAACCGGCCGATTGGGTTTGTTTGTCGCGGCGTCCGGCGCCTCTGACGCGCGGCAGAGCGCAGGGAGGCTGACGCGGGCAGAGACGCAGAGCTGTTGGTAAACAGAGGGCGCCGCGGCGACGCACTCCGCTCGGGGAATTCGGAGCTGCAGCGGCGGCGGCAGCGACGACGACGACGAAAATATTTTCAACCCCTCCGCCGAGCGAGGGGAACGGTAGGCGCCGCCGTGAACATTGGTGCAGTCACGTTGTGTAACAGCGCGCTCGCAAGGATAAGCCCCCGATCTTTGACGCGTCCGAGGCTTTGGAGAAGAAGCTAAGTTTAGGAGAGGATGGGAACGCTCAGTTGGACTCGCAATCTAATCGGATCTGGGTCTTATCACACGCGCATGCGGAAGGTTATGAGTACACAAGGAGATGCCTTCTTGGGTGCGTTGTGATAGCATGGATCAGATCATTGAAGATCATGGCCTGACAAGGGGACATCCCCAAGTGTCAGACCTACTTGTAGCATGCTTTTGGGTGGATACAATGCACGTAGTCGTTTCAAACATGTTTTGCTCTCCAAGTAGGTGTGACACTTGGGGATGTTCCCTTGTCAAGTTAAGTTTGTGGACCTTAATCTATGGGCCTCATCTCCTATTTTGTGTTTTGTGCGCTCTTTTTGCCGTTTTGATACCATCTAATCTTCAGCTCAGATCGGTCGCTTTCCCGCATTCGGCAAAACAAGGAAAAGAGTTGTGCAACTGCTTGGCGCTTCCAATGGACAGCTTGGGAACTGGTCTTTAGGTCGCAGGCTTTGGATGCCTAGGTTCTTAGGCTCGATCTAAGCGTATCAAGGTCCCAACAGGATAAGTAGAATGGAAGGAATAGCGTTTCTGAATTCCAAAACGATCTTCTGGATAGAAAGGCTCCTCAGCCTGACCTTGAAGTGCCCAATTCATCTACTAGAAGGCTTGGTTTGACCACAGATGATCTAGCAAGATATATTTACCCTAGTCCCACTTTCCACGAATCTAGTAGGAAGCACTGGACAACAAAAAGGAAGCAAACCCCGACATTGAAACCCTCGCTAATTGGCGCTCTCCCAACGTCCAACTTGTGGTTCTATTTTTATCCTCCCCTCTTCTTCTAGAGCGCTGGAATCGCCGGAAATATAAACGGAGTAAAGACAACAAAGACAAAAAGAGGTTGTGTAACAGTGCGAACGCTTTTCGGACGGCTAAGCCCCCGATCTCTGACGCGTCCTCGAGGCGGGGTGGGCTTAAGGAGGAGAGGCCTTCCAGAGGCTTTGGAAGCCGACAAAGGAGCACGAAGAGCCTTCTATTGGGACCTTCACCTCGGAGACGCTAAATTTAGCCCTCGCAACAGGTCCCGCGACGAACAGGGACCGCGCTTGGAAACGCCGAACAAAGGCGTCACGCGCATAAAACATGCATGGGAAGGGAACGACGACGTCGGGGGACTCCCACCACGAACGGCGTTGCAACGAGGGGAACGCACCCAGGCCACACTCCAAGTACCTAAGCGAGTCCCGCGCACTCAAACCTCTCCCCTACCGTACCCTGTCCTCAGTCTATATTTAGTGTCTGGGCGTCGTTTGCACCCGCGAGATGACATCAGCGCCTCGTGTTGACAGAGGGCGCCTCGAAGGATGTCACTCGGCGTCACCTCTCCGGCTTCCGGAGCCACTTAATCTCCGCGTTAGGCGCGTTCGCCCCACGGCGCTGATAAGGAGGTGCGCGTCCCGGCGGCGCCCGCTCCGTGCGCTTCCACGAAATGTGGGGACGCGGGAAATGGACCCGAAAGGAATTTGGCTTAAGAAGTAGAGGAATTCGTGCGAAGAAGAGTCAAGTTTCCGTTCGAGACCCTGTCTGACCTTGAATTCCAAGTTTAGTCGAATGATTGGAGCGAATTGAATCATTTTGATCATTCTAAGAGATCGGTATTTTCGGAAAGGACTCTCAAAATTCCGCTCGGGACCGTGGGGGTCGAAAAAAGCAATCGGGTGCGGAGCAAACCAATTCAAGAATTCAGCCCGATTGTTTTCTATCTTCAAGAAGTCACAGAAAAAAGTTGCAAATTCCCTTCGGGACCAGTCCCATAGTTTGAGCTTCTTCCTCCCTACACTTCATTCTTTCTAAGCGTCAAATCTAGTTGAGACCAATAATATTGAATTTTGATCCCAGGTCAATCGATCAAAAGTTGCGAAAAGGGGACTCAAAAATCTGTGCGGGACCCTATTATAGGGCCAAAAGGGGACCATAATACCGTCCAGGCGAGCGCTAGGCAGCTTTGAGCCAATTAACGGCTAAAGTTGGACGCTTGTTGCAGAAAAACTCGCGGGGGAAGCTCCAAATTCCGTTCAGGACCAGCCCTACAACTCACAGGCTTAACAATCCATTCGAGACCCTGCTAGATGCATATAGTAACTCAACTAGGTCCCATAACTCCTATGAGAAACCTCCCCCCTTCCATGATTCCGCGTGGGACCCCACCGCGCGGTGGGGGAGGGGGTCCCGGGGGTGCACAGGGTGCGCCCCGATCTCGTCGTCGTTGATCTTTTCGCGCGTCGCTTTTTCGTCGAAACTTCGATCGCTCCATCTTCCTCACGACTTCCACGGTGTAACCCGCGGCGTTTCGCGGAATTTGAATAATCGCGGAGATCACGCGGCGGGCCGAATCGATTCTCCGCGGCGCTTCCTCTTCGGCGACGTCAGAGGGCCGAGTGCAAGCGCCAAACACCGAGCGGGTAAACAGGCGACCTCTCGTTTGGGTGGCGAGGGAGAGGGCGCGCGGACGCACGTGAGCGCCAGAGAAGAGGCGGAGTGGGTCGGGGAAGGAGTGAGCAATCGCGAGTTTAGCTTGGACTCGATTCCAGAAGTCTTTGGGAAGTTCTGAAGAGGTGGGGTTCTATAGGAACATGAAGAAGAGGGTCTTGGGCCCTGGTGCTAAGGAGGACGTAAATTTGGGGTGTACTTGGAGCATAATAACTAGATTTGAAGAAACTGAATATGGCTAAATACAGTACTTCCCAGCTTTCTCTAGTAACACAGATGGTGATTCGTTTTAAAAATTACAGGATAGAAGAAAAAAATGGATAGCAGGTTCTTATAGCTCTGAAGCTAGTACGGAAGGTAGACTTAGGGCATTTGACAGCCCGGACAGGAAATAGAGGGTCTTGAGGCCCTGATGCTAAAGAGGTTGTACATCTGGAGCGGACTTCGGTTTCCCTACAGTGGTAAGCCTCCTTTATCAACAAAAACTAGTTTCAAAGAAGCTGAATAAGACGAAATACTGAACTACAGTACTTTCCAGCTTTTTCCAGTAATACAGATGGGGATTTGCTTTAAAAAAATTATAGGATAGAAAAAAGAAATAGATGGCAGGTTCTTATGGCTCTGAAGCTAGCAAGTAAAGTGAATTTAGGGCATATTTTAAGTGCATTTAACAGCACAGGTTGTTAGGATACGGTAGAAAACTATTTAAAGGAGTTATAGGAAACTGGGCCTTGAAACTAAGAACATCAGATTTTGCTTTCTTCTATTGCTTTTTCACTTTGTTCAAAGAAAAGTCACCAAAATAAAGCAAAAAACTGTTCATAGCCACAAATCACCCACCTCTGACGTGGCACTTTCAGTCCAACGCCTTCCCGCGCCACTTGTAAGCAGAATGTCACCGCGAATACAACCCTCGACGCGGTAGGACACTCCAAAAGCGGCTCAGGTCGAAAAACAGACGCCGAACAGAGACGATGAGTAATGCACAAACAAATTCCGAGTGACAATGGCCGCACGAAAACAGGCCTCGTCCTTACGGCATTTACACCTTATTTGTGTCCCTCTTGGGGGCAAGAGGCGGAAACAGGACAAGCGGTGGGAACGTTCAAAAACAAACGGCTCCAGCCGCGCGGATCCCACCGTAATCTGGAGGGACGGGCTTGGAAGGGAGATGCTGGACCTGGAGCTATGGGTACAAGGATGCTCTAAGGACAGAATATCAGCTGCTAATAGAGGCTTCCGGGTGTCAGTGGACCGAGGGAGGGGGTGAGAAAGAAGGAGAAAAGAATGCCATCAATTGCAATCAGTGGTTCAAAGCTAAGGCTAGTATAATAGCCTCCTGTGGGAAAGGGAAACACTACTTAGGAGAGGAAGGAACGACTATTAGGAGACCGTTGGGTGGACATGACCCGCAAGGACTATATCTAGGTATCTTCACCATTCTTCAGCTACCAGAGCTATATGTACTTCCATGGCGATATTGGTCCACATGAAGTCACATTTTGGTTGCTCCACGGGATAGTATGACTGAGATCCAAAAAGCCAAAACTGTAAGCCCTTTAAATGCCCTAGTTTTATGTGTTTGTTACCCTAAAGGAGGTTTAGATCGTTTATATGTATCTCCAAGGATCTTAAGGCCGGGTCACAATTCGTTCGCTTCCGCATTCGCTTTTTTGTCCGCTTAGGTGGCCACGATTGTTCGCCTACCCGTCCGCATCCAAGGCAAAGGGTTCTCAGAACCTGTTCTAGTATCACAAGCTACTTAGGATTTTGGATACATAGAAGAGCTAAGGTGATGAAATCCAACAGATTCAACTTATTAGAGACTGTAGATCCTATTTCAGGGCAAATCTACGGTCAGGCAAGACTGCCAAGAAGCTCGATATGGCGATCAATACCCCATCACGATTGTCGAAGCCAAGGAATCCCAGCAGTGTCCTCATCACCACGACCTCCCGAGTGGAAAAGCCACGAACTCCGTAGCCGCGTCCCATGACAGCGCGGGGCGTCCGAAAGGGGAAGCAGGTGCTCGGGAGTGCGCTGAGTCACCCCCGAGGAGAAACGTTTCAGGAGGCGTGAAGGCGAAAGGACGCTTGTTTTCCCCGCTCCGTCCTTTCGCACCGAAAACAAGAGTTTCTGAGAGAAGGTGGCGCTGGGAAGCAGAAGCAGGGCGCGAGCGAGAGCCAAGAATGGACTCCGTTAGTCAAGTACGAGTAACTGGGACATTCATTAGGACTACGGTAGCAGAGTGCAAGTTCAAATCCTTTTTCAGCGCTCCGCCCCGCCCTTCGCTGACCTGGACAGGTGGGACAGGTGCCGAGGCTTAATTGGAGGGAGCCCAGGGCTCGTGCTCCTATTCCTGGCGGCGCTCCAGCACTGATTAGAAGGGATGGGAGGGTGAAGAGCTCGGGAGATTAGAAGTGCCGCAGCGCCAATTTGCGGAATTTGATTTCGCGCGACACCGGCGGCTTAGCGGAATCCCTCGGAGGACAGCGGGGAGATCCCGCGAACGGCTTAGGCGCCGGAGTGCTTCCTTGCACTTTTGTTTTCCGCTCAGGAGCCCGGCCGCTAATCGAATATTCCGTGACTCAACGCCCACAACTGTTTCCCGTTTCGGAGTCAGGTGGAGCCGCGGAGGAAGTGCGCCCGAGGAGGACCCAGCCGAGCGGAAGGCGCCTTGGGGCACGTCAGAAGTGCCTTAAGGACGGCCAATTGGCGTCGGAAATCGATGCGACGACGCCGAACTCCACACGTGGTGATTCACCTGACGCCTCCGGGGGTTGACTGGACGGCGACGTTTCCTAAGTAGCGGAGACGCTCCGGGCCTTCGGCACTGAAGGACTGACATAAGAATGTGTGTGGCAATTTCACGTTTATCCTTCTTAAGCCTTATTGCGGATCCAAAGGGAGTGACTTCGTGGTGAGACACAAGGCGAAACAAAGAGAAGTTCGCCACTGAACCACTTGGAGAAGAAGATAGCATGACATGATGAACTCCACGTGCTACGTCCTTTCTAATAGCTCTTCACAACAACAACTATCGCCAAAATTAAGATCTTTTGAGCCTCTTTAAGCGACGGATCTCCGACGTCCTTTTGCCTTGACGCCTCCTGGAACTTGCCTTGCCTAGAAAAGGAGCTTTCAAAACTGCAATCTGGTAAGTTTGAATGCACAAGAACCCCAAAACATTCGAGCACATCTGGCCATGACTCGCAAGTCGGGAAAAGGAGAAGAGTAGCATGTGATGGAGTATAATCATCCATGTGACGTTCCTCTTCCTTAGGAAGCACGGCGCTGAGCTGTATCTCCCGGAAACGACAGTGATTCACAAAAAGGAAGTGTAAATCTTCTTAATATGATCCCAATCTTTAGCTTCTAGTTTCTCCAATTTCCGTTATCTTCTTCTATTCGTGGTTTGTGGACGTCCTAGAGGCCTCTTAGCTGTGGGATCGTCGGCTGTCGGAGTCCAGAGTGATGTTTCAGTGGACCAGCATGGATTTGTCGGAGAGCACAACGTGTAAATCCTCATTCTCTAAAAAGGGAGCCAATGCCTTCTGCTTGGAGCTTTGGATCTCACAACGATATCAATATCACATCCCAACAGGCATCGCTTGCAGCAAGTGCGAAGGCGAATGCTATGCAATCTACATCAAGGTGCGTTACTTTTCTCCCTATATAAACAAAACCGCGCCCCCATTCATCATTCAACCTCAACTCAATCCAAACTGCGATGGCGATGTCAGCGATTCCTTCGAAGATCCCCAAGGACTTTGCGATCAGAGTGGCCGAATGTCTCCAGCTGGAGTATGCTTCTGACGACGAAGACAACGCCGAACCAAGGATGTACTCGCCGGTGAGAGAGGACTCCTTCATGAGTGCCTCTGTGGACGAAGACGACGCCACGGAGGACCCATACTATTCCATTCGGACGTATGTTGTGACCCACCCGGAGTATACGGATTACAGTATCTATCTGGACTGCTCCGAAGAAGCTGTGAAGGGACGGAAGCGACCCTCCAGCGACGACTTGGACGATGTGGACTCCAAGAGGGCCAAGACCGAGGACTGCTGGGAATCTCTTCCAGAAGAAGGCGACCCAAGTGAAGGCTTTTCGATCCAGCTCTTCCACTCGCTGCTCCTTAAGCCTAAGGAGACAGTTACGAAGATAAGAACCTTTAACGGCGATACTTGAATAGTGTTCCGAATAAAGAGTCTTTGTGCGATCTTGCGCGTCGTTGCATTGGCCTCTGTTGTTCGAACGCTATGGTGGTTTCCCCCAGGTTTAGAGCCAACTCAAAGCTACCTTAACCTTCAAACAAAGGAAATGGTCTAAACGGAAAGCACAAGGCGCCTTCCAAGGTTTTGGATCTCACAGTCCGAGGTATGAGAAACCTGCAGAAACACGATAATGGATCTTTCCGATGGGTTTATGACGGCGTGTGAAAGAAGTCGCATAAAGGAACGTGTTTGTTGACCCAAGGAGCTTAGCATCACTTTTTATCCTTTGTAAAACTGTAATGCTCTCAGCCTCAAGCACGTTAGAAAGCACGTTAGAAGTCGGGAGAAGCGACCTTCCAACGTGAGAACTAATGAGCTCATGGCCACTTGAAGTGTGAACTTAAAGGGACAGTGCACTCGGAAAAAGTTGGCAACTTTTTTGGCTCCATCGTATTCTACGCGACTAGACAAGCAACTTTTGTTGGAGCATCGCATCATTTCAACGCAACCACAAAAAGTTATGGCCCAAAGAAACTCGAACAAGTGCTCTGTATCTCGCAAGTCGGGCGAGTCCTTTTGGCACGATTTACCTGAATCATAAGGGGGAGCTTCTTAAATTCAATCGATTGGGAATTTTCTTATATACCATTCGAAAGCCCTTGAAGTGCTGAGCATTTTGAGCCCAAGATCGCTGCGACCGAGC
>JADLIF010003000.1:0-14051 GCA_016648015.1 Steinernema khuongi | reverse complement strand
AGAGTAGCTTCAGGAAATTCTGCGATTATCCTACCTTTTGGGCAAAAATTGGGTCCTCAGAGAGCTTCGAGAACATCGTCAGCGTACCCTGTGAGTGTGCCAGGTAGTACAAGTCCTGTTGACCGGTGACATTCAACGCCATCTCGATCATCGCCTCAAGATCGTACTTTGCCATCTCGTCCCAGGTAAACTGCCAGAACTCCTTATTCTTGGGGTCAAGAGTGACGTGCGCCTTCGAATATCGGTTTCCCCGCATGTTTCCTAGCCAAACGTCAAAGCCCGCGTCGGCGAAGAGGAAGCCAGCCGACTCGTTGGGAAGATTGGCAACCCAGTTCGTGCTGGAGCACTCCAATCCATGCTGCATGAAAACAACGGGTCGAGGTCCATCTGTGGGTCCTTCAATTCCTCACGTCATAAACAACCCCATACAACACTACTTGTTTACCTGTTTTGCCATGGGGAATTCGATGCAGCTCAAGAATGTAGCCGTCATCGGTGGTGGTGCTGTGGATTTCGGCCGGATACCCCCATCTGCTAATGATTTGTGGCTAAAAGACAAAACTATCTCGACCATACAGAATTGAAGCCTACGGTGGACATGTCCGTTTCGGGGTCATAGCCGAAAGTGGCTGCTACAAGGCAAAGAAGAACAAGTACTCGCATGACTGGGTTGTGACGCAAGTGAAGCGGAGCGTGTGACTAGCTCCCATTTATCGCTCTTATCTGGCATGCTCCCTGCACCGTCCGGTTCGTTCTGATTACCCTCCAAACATTGGCGACGACGATAAGAGCTACCCTGATCCGGGTGTCAGCGTTTTAGTCACATTGCGGCAACGTGGTTCCCTTTGAGATAACCCCGTGTGGACGGGTGCCAAAGTACGTTAGGTCCTCCGTTATTGGTGGCAGAATGGAATGCATTATCCACTAACAAGCTTTCTTTGTGGGTGTCTTACTTTATTGTAACCACTTGCGTTAAGGAAACAAACTTTAGCAACGTCACACTTGACACATCAGCAACAAAGCCACATGAACAATAGAAACATGAAAACGTTGACGATTTTTTTGCGTAGAGCCACAGTTCTTTCTAACAGGAACTGACTTGCGTACGCTGCCCATTAGCATGTCTTATATTTTACACAAATACAGTGTTGACCGTAGTAGCAACATAGATGCAACAGTGTGTTCCATACAATATCAATCAAGCGCCAAACTTCAGTGTACTGGAGCATCCGCTAGGTTTAAGTTATTCTGCGAAAAAAATAAACGTCTGTGTGTCTGAGTGATCTAACAGTTTGTTCACTAACAGCATCGGTTTCCCATTTATATCACTGCACAGAAACCGTGTCGTAGAAACCGCGATGAAAGCGAATCCGCAGCGACCTGTGATGAGACAGCTTGTCTCTTACGACGTGGAGATTCGAAAAGACGGCGTTAAATCCAATGTACCAGAACGGTCGAACTGGGCGTCCAGGTTGGTTAGCACCAAAGAGTAATCGTTGAAGGAGAGAACGGCAATAGGCAACCTTTCCATTTGACTTTTTTCAGCCCAATAAATTATAATAAAAAAAAAAAGGAGCGACGGCAACGGTCATAACTTTAGACATAACATTACATTGGCCTTAAACATTACATGGTAATGATTAGCATGTGAGCGGATTTCCAGGAGTTCTAACCACAAATACCATGTTGTGCTTGTCAACAGCACTGACACCTTTAGGCGTCACTACGCTTGCGATCATTTTTTGAACGGCAACGCGGTAGGGCTTAATCACTATTGTTAAAGCAATGGCGTATACTGTTCCATGGTTAGATATCAAGACGATGCAGACCATGCAGATAGGTTTCGCATAAGGAATGTGAGGATTCATAGCTGTGACCACCGCAATAACTAAAGGAATAGCCCCGAGGAAAAGGGGGATACAGGTGATCCAAATAAGGGTCCACAGGATATGCTTATGGCTTTGCAAATACGCGTTGTTGCATACGAGGCTGGCACGGTGGATGCTAAGCAGCAGAAAGAAGGTGCTTCCGAGGCCGATCACTAACGCTTGTACCAGAACGAATAGGAACATGAGTAAGACGTGGTCTTTTTCAGGACCAAACGGCTTAAAGCAGAACAAGGTCCCACCTTCAAGTAGCTCTTCTTTGTTGGGGTAGCCAGCAGAAGGGACAACCCAGAGGACATAAAGAAACACAAGAATCGATGCCGTAACCACATGAACCGCAGTAAATGAAGCTATAATCCGGTGTCGCTTGAAGCTCGCCACCGTTATTGGGTGCGCGAATATCATGTACCGGTAAGGAAACGTAAAGGACAGAGCAAGGACGCCATTGAGAATGCAGAAAAACAGCACACAAAACATGACATGTCCGAAAGTCTCGCTCTCCGAAATCAAGGCCGCCAGTCCATCCGCTCGGAAGCATTCCGCCGGATACATAGGGTAGATGTGAAGAAAAATGAAAATAAGGTTGGCTGTGAAGTTCCAGAATACTCCGTTGAGGAGGAAGAGGGCAAAAGATCGCATTTTCGGAGTAGAACACCGGACGACAATTACCATGACGAATATTTTGATGGGGATGTTGACAGTGGCTGTGACGTCAAGGATCCGGTTGTAGAAAGTCTCGTAAGGCTCGGACATGTTTCTGTGCAGTTCAGGAAAAGGAATAAGGCGAGAAACGTCCACAAAAGCTGAAAATGCGCCATGAAAAACGAACCAGCAAAGCAATAACTGCAAAAGGACCATACACGACGCACGTAAAGGTCCTTCTTGCAAAGCACGGACTTTGTATATTTGCATATTGGCTATTGGAGGCCGCAGCATGGTTCTACTCATTGAAAGCCCAGGCATTTCGGCCGCAATGGGGCTTGTCTTCATCGTAAGAAGCACAGAAACCACGGTCAACAGAGCGATAAACACCAATTTTAATGGAAATCGTTTACCGAAAGGTGAGCAAACACCCTGTTTACGAAGAATTCTGGAACTATAGGGGAGCCTTGGAATAATTTGATTGACACATATACCAAAAGCACATTACTAGCCAAAGTAGCCGCCTAATAGAAAACATGGCGAACTACTCGTGTCGATGATCAACGGGATAATCGAAATAAATTCTGTTTAGCACCCGCTACGTAAAGCAATTTCTAGGTTGCTTCGCCTACGGTTGCTTATCCACTAATGGGCCATCGATCCGCGTGTGGTCAGTTAGCTTCACAATCTTCCTGACCACCTCAATCACCATCATCGGCTCACTAATGCTGTATCTCCTGCGCAGGTATAAGAAAAGAAAATATTCGATGCTGGAGAGTAATGTATTGGGTTCACTAACAATAAGCTGCGGAGCAAAAACCTGATTTTGATAATTTTGCCCATTCCGTCTTTTTATAAACGAGAAGAAGCCGATGAAGTGGGTGATGATAGAGGTCCTTGGGGTTTCATTATTCTACAATAACAACGAAACTGGCAAATCATTGAAATGATGGGACATAATAGTTGCTCCAACCCAATAATTACGAAACAATGCTTCCCTCAGACTACCGAACAATGAAAAAACTAATTAGGAATGAACGTCGGCACAACATTTAATGCCACAATACTATAACACTGATGTTTTTCAACAATGTGTTCCCCGTCTTTTCGCTTGTGCGCCTCTCCTTTACACGGCAGTCAATCAATCATACAAGAGACACACATAAACGGAATTTGTTGTGGGCTTCGACACACAATAGTTAAACAGAATTTTTTGTAGGCATAGTCTGTTATATAGAGAGCTGCCAGTCATAACATCACTCGTCTGATACGTCTAATGTACATATAGGACAATACAATAGAAACCTCAGTCATTTTTGGGATCAATACACGATGTCACAGCATGGATGGTTCACATTTCGTCCTCATACTGCGTAGTCACGGAGTCATGCAACTTGGAACGACGCACCTTCTTGGCCCGCGAACGCATCACTCGGTCTGTCCTGGTGGGAGACCGATGGCGCTTCGGCTGAGGTCCGCGAAGAGTTAACCCGGCTTCTTCGAAACGGCAAATTCCTCTGGAATGGCAGACTTCTTACGGCGGGCAGGCGAAAAGTACAACAAGGAGTTCACTGTGTCTTTTAGACAAAAAAATTTGCAGTGGAAGTGACTTCTTTCTCTTACCATGTTATACGAGATTTCCTGGAGCCTTTTCCACATATGCAGAATACATTCAAATGAGTCGTCTCACTGCTCATTTCAACTGTTCTGATTTTCAGTTCAATGATACAAGCAGGAAATGCTAATTAATGCAACAGCCGGTTCCATACAATCTTGATCAAGCTCCAAACTTTAGCATATTGTAATATCCGCTGACTGTAAGTTGTTTCATATGACTGCGTAGAAACTTAGTTTGAGCATTGAGACACATATATTTCGCAAGGGGTACCAGTTACATGTTACATTGGAGCAATGGTAATTATTAGGATACCAGTGCATTTCCAGGAGTTACAACCACAAATACCGTGTTGTGCCCGTCAACAGCACTGACACGTTTAGGCGTGACTACGCTTGCGATCATTTGTTGAACGACAACGCGGTAGGGCTTGATTGCTATTATTAAAGCAGTGGCGTATACCGTTCCATGGTTGGCTATCAAGACGATGCAGACCATGCAGATAGGTTTCGCATAAGGAATGTGAGGATCCATAGCTGTGACCACCGCAATGACTAGAGGAATAGCACCGAGGAAAAGGGGGATAGAGGTGATCCAGATAAGGGTCCACAGGATATGTTTATGTCTTTGCAAATAAACGTTCTTGTATGTAAGGCTGGCACGATGGATGCTAAGCAGCAGAAAGAAGGTGCTTCCGAGGCCGATCACTAACGCTTGTACCAGAACGAATAGGAACATGAGTAAGACGCGGTCTTTTTCTGGACCATATGGCTTAAAGCAGAACAAGGTCCCACCTTCAAGTAGCTCTTCTTTGCTGGGGTAGCCAGCAGAAGGGACAACCCAAAAGACATAAAGATACACAAAAATAGATGCCGTGACCACATGAACTGCGGTTAAGAAAGCTATAATCCGGTGTCGCTTGAAGCTCGCCACAGTTACTGGATGCGCGAATATCATGTACCGGTAAGGAAACGTAAAGGACAAAGCAAGGACGCAATTGAGAATGCAGAAAAACAGCACACAGAACAGGACATGTCCGAAAGTCTCGCTTTCCGAAACCAAGCTAACCAGTCCATCTGCTCGAAAGCATTGTGCCGGGTATATAGGATAGAGGTGCAGGAATACGAAAAGAAAGTTGGCTGCGAAGTTCCAGAATACTCCGTTAAGGAGGAAGAGGGCAAAAGAGCGCATTTTCGGAGTAGAAAACCGGACGACAATGAACATAACGAATATTTTGATGGGGATGTTGACAGTGGCTGTGACGTCAAGGATACGGTTGTACAAAGTCTCGTAAGGCTCAGACATGTTTCTGTGCAGTTCAGGAAAAAGGAATAAGGCGAAAAATGTCCGCAAAAGCTGAAAATGACCGATGATAAACGGAGCAGCAAACCGATAACGGCAAAAGGACAACACGCGACGCACATAAAGCTCGTCCTTGCAAAACCCGGAGTTTGATGTTTACCTACATATTGGCTATTGGAGGCTGCGGTATGGTTCTACTCATTGAAAGCCACTAGCATCTCGGTGTCACTAGCAAGGAGAAGGTAAAACTCAAAACGAGTAGAGATCAAACTTCGTAATAAAGGAGAACAGCCAGACAGATGTGCGTCCTTCCGTCCGTTCGTACGGATCCGAATGTGCGAGCTTTCCAATAACAGCGTGTGTGGTCTATTTGCAGCTGTACGCGAGCTCGCGTGCCACCACCTGTTGATATCTGGAATGTTGATAACCGAAGCAGGACAGTTTGACGCAAGCCAGTATGACGCAGTGCCGGTTTGACGCAAATAATTTATCGGGATAAGGATACATACAACTGATTTGATTTCTTTCACTCAGCTTCGGACCTACATCCGGATTCTGCTTTCCCGTATCTTTGGCCCTCTCTCATTTTCGGCGAACCCCAGCTCATCTTCGGACTGAAAGTACCTTCTACGCTGGGCTTCGGCGAACCTCTTTCCGCTTAGGCTTTCTGTCATTCCTGAATCAGGAATCCTGATGCTCAGCTAATTAAGTTTGCATCCGCGAACCTCCTTCGACTTCGGCGAACAACTTAAGACTCGCCCAATTGACTTGCCACGATTCGTTCACGTCCCCGTTTTTGTTCGCTTAGGTGGCCACGATTGTTCGCGTCCACGTTCACGTCCACGGACTCCGAACAACAAAAAACGCCGAACGTCGTCGGCGTTTTTTACTGCGCACTGTCGCTGATCGTCCAGATATCGTATGCGTTTGCGTTTTTTGTCTTCGCGTAAGGTTTTCGACTAGCTTAAGCATATGGTACTACATTTGGCCAAATTTTTCAAAATTTTGTGGTTTGTTCTTTTTTTACTGAATTGATATTTGTGAGGGTGGCCACGATTGCATAGGTGGACGCGGGTGCAGAGAAGTACGAGGACATGGACGTGAACGAATTGTGGCCGAGCCTTTACACTACGATTTTTGTGGATCCTTATCCCGATAGATGACTTGCGTCAAACCGACCCGCGTCAAAGTGTCATGGACGGGTTCAGTCAAATCCTGGACTGCTGAGAGTCGATAAGCCAGAATGCTGCCTATTTTTTACTGTTTCTAACGGTTTTGAGCGCATTCGACGCAGAAAAGTCTGCTGAACAATTTTGAATAAAAATCCAACGAGAATTATGCAGTTTTCCCAATGCCAAATGCCAAAAAGAAAATCAATGCCAAATTGGCGGTTAGGATGGCATCCGAGTATAGGACCGCTACGAATAAGCTCACTCAGCTTTGTGACAAACGAGTGGCAATTCCGAACAAGCAGGTGCTGTAAGTTGAAATTTGTTGAGCGTTGTTACTATTATTTGTCATAAGCTATTATCTGGGGCGTGAGATTGTCGTAGAATGTCCAATTGCATTTTTTAGAGAAAGGAACTAGGAGAAAAGGACATGGGAGGAGGTACACGTGTTTACTCATTCCGCACTACAACTCTCCGTAGATCTCTCATACTGTTTGTACTGGAGGAAAACAGCTTCTTCTGGCAATGATGTTCGTAAATATTCGCTAAAAACCAAGCTACGTGCGCAAATTGTGCGTTGTTACCACTTATCAAGTGCGGCAAAGTACCACTTCTGGCAAAGTGAGTCAGTGTTCAAGCACTAGTGCACTACACAAGCACTACACAAAAGGCCACACACAGCGATTGTAAACATCTGACTTGCAAAGCAGACAAAACTCTCACGTTCGGTCGCGGGATACGAATGGACTCTTACATATTGTTCTCTTTTATTTGGTAGTTTGGTGCTGGACAGTTCATAATGAATATTACTAGGAGAGTTTCCGGGTAAGCTATATGCAAGTTTGTTACGGTCATAATTACGAGAACTCGCTTTATACCAAACAAAAGATACATACTATGACATAAAGAATAAGAACGGTGCTGGATGAACTTCCGAACAACAGTGCTAGCTCACTATGTAACACAGTTCAAGAATTACAAGGACTCCGGCGGCAAACAATTAACCGGATAACACAAGACCACTGACGACATTAGTCTTCAGCATGCTTCTGAGCAGTTGGTGTACAGCAATGCGGTAAGGCTTAATTGCAATGATCAAAGCAATGGCGTACACTGTTCCATGGTTCGCTATCAGGACGATGCAGACCATGCAGATAGGTTTTGCATAAGCAATGTGAGGATTCATAGCAGTGACAAGTGCAGTGACTAGAGGAATCATGCCGAAGAAGAGAGGTATGCACGTGATCCATATTAGAGCCCACAGGATACGCTGGTGGCCTTGCAAGTAAACGTTGTCCCCAACGAGGCTGGCACGACGGATGCTAAGCAATAGGAGAAAGGTGCTCCCTAGGCCAATGACTAAAGCTTGTAGAAGAAATAATAGAAACATAATTAAGACATGGTCTTTATCAGGACCATAAGGTTTAAAGCAGAACATGGTTTTACTTTCAAGTAGCTCTTCTTTGATGGGGTAGCCAGCAGATGGGACAACCCAGAAGACATAAAGATACACAAGAACCGATGCCGTAACCACATGTACTCCGATACAGAAAGCAACGACCCGGCGCCGTTTAAAGTATGTCACCGTAATTGGATGCGCAAATATCAGATATCTGTAGGGAAAGGTGAAAGACAGAGCCAGAATACAATTGATGATGCAGAAAAACAGCACACAAAACATGACATGTCCGAAAGTCTCGCTCTCCGAAACCAGGGCGGCCAGTCCATCTGCTCGGAAGCATTCCGAGGGGTACATAGGGTAGAGGTGCAGGAATACGAAGATAAAGTTGCTGACGAAGTTCCAGAACAGTCCGTTTAAGAGCAGGAGGGAGAAGGAGCGCATTTCTTTTGTAGAAAAACGTACAACAATTACCATGACAAATATTTTGATGGGAATGTTGAAAGTGGCTGTTGCGTCGAGAATCCGGTTGTAGAGGACCTCGTAAGTTTCCGACATGGTAGAAGAACGATGCGAGAGTGAAACTGACTTGTAGGCTTTCTGTTATTTTTCACTCTAACGCTTTTCCCAGAGAACGCTGTTTGCTAAAAGGTAGCAGTGAGTGGGAATGGACAAGGAAACGTGAGACTATGAACTAACGCCAAGACCGGACGTACTAAACGATGCAACCAACAATGTCGGCCGGTAAAATCACGGCCTTTATTAAATTATTTGGATTTCTTAACGACATCATGGGATATAAGTCTTTTCAACCTATTCTCTGTCCAATTCAGTATTAATAGAAACAGAGCAAGTTCAGAACTACGAACGACAGGTGCCGCTTAAATGCACTCTCACAAAAAGTATATTCCCACAAAGGTTCACAATGTTTGTGGTTACTCATTATTTATTATTAAGAACTTATTCTCAAAACCTCGGTAAAATTCGCAGAACTTATTGTCAAAACGTCAAAACAAAGCCGAAAACGATTGTCGTAAGACCTCCTTCAATGATAAACACTCATTGGTGACAAAAATCGTACGAATCTGGACGTACTCTCTCGGGAAGCAGTCACCGAAGACACCAGACCCTTTTGACTAATTTACAATGCATGTAGATTGAGTAATGATGTCGTGTGACGTGGTAAACAAGGCTAGGGAATGAAAAAGATCAATCATTTAATCGGTTATCGCTGCGTTTGTCTCGCTCAGCCCTTTTCAGTACATCATAGTGCATTTCAAGATAATCGACAAAGCACTTCATTACGGAACCAACGAGAAGCACGTTCACCCACAAACAGTTAGCTTGAAATTGCTAAACCACTAACGACATTCGGTTCCAGAACGCTTCTGAAAATGTGTTGCACGGCAACACGGTACGGCTTAATTGCAACAATTAAAGCGATGGCATATACAGTTCCATGATTCGACATCAGTACAGCGCAAACCATGCCGATCGGCCTGGCATCAGGAATCTGAGGATTCACTGCAATGACAAGCGCAGCGGTAAGGGGAAAGACGCCGAGGAAAAGGGGGATACACGTGATCCAGATAAGAGTCCATAGGATACGCTTGTGTCTCTGTAAGTGGATGTTGTTGCATACAAGGCTGGCACGACGGATGGAAACAAGTAGAAGAATGGTGCTGCCCAATCCGATGACTGCAGCGACTGACAAAATGAGTAGATAGAAAGCAAGCATATTCTCTTTGTCAGGTCCATACGCCTTGAAGCAGAATACGGCTCCGGTTTTTTGTTCTTCGTTTGAGATAAGGTAATCAGGAGAGTGAACAACCCAGAAGGAATAGAGATAAATAAAGAAAATGGCCGTGACCACATGTACTCCTATGCAAAACAGTACAATCCACGATCGTCTTATCTTGGCTACGGTTAATGGATGCGCAAATACCATGTATCTGTAGGGGAAGGTGAAAGAGAAGGAGAGTATGCCGTTTAAAATGCAGAAAAACAGCACACAGAACGTGATATGACCAACAGTTTCACTATCCGTAACCAAGCTGATCAATCCGTCTGCTTGGAAGCATTCCGCGGGGAATAAAGGGTAAATGTGCAGAAATACAAAGATAAAGTTGGCCATAAAGTTCCAAAATAGTCCGTTTAAGAGCAGGAGGGAGAAAGATCGCATTGCTGACGTGGAATAGCGGACGACAATTACCATGACGAATATTTTGATGGGCATGTTTATAATAGCAGTTACGTCGAGAATTCGGTTGTAGAAAGCTTCATAAGGTTCGGACATCTTGGCAATACCAGCGAATTTTAAAGTCCTGGTGTCTTGGTGTCTGATTCTTAAGCGTCTGTGGTAGGAGCAGCGTGGCCTTTTCCCACGCAGTGAGAAATTTAAACAGAGAAAATCTTAGGAAACGTGGAGGAGCACTCACTGACGGTCACTGACGGGAAGCACTGACATAAAGATAATACACAAATGACTGCTTTGCGCTCATGAGGGTATAATGACGACATTCTGAGAAGTGAATGTAGGTTGGTCGTGGGCTGTTTGACAAATTGCAGTTGAAATGTCTGTTACGTTGGTAAAATAATGTTATTAGGCTTATTACAGCTGTTAGAGCTGAACTTAGGAACAGAATGAGAACTATTGCTCGGCGTAGCATTAGTGTATTGCTTCGTGAGGACGAAGATTTCAATGATTCAATTTGTAATTAGACGTGATATACGTTTTGTACCTCACGATGTTCAGTCCTTAAGTGAGTACGCGAACTCGCACGCAAGGCGTCTCTCTGTGGTGTATGGACCCGGCATTAGAGATCACATGATATGTATAACGAAAACAGTACAACCTCTGGTTTGCATATGATATTCCCCGACGGTCCTATCGATCGTTCGCTGTTGTCGACCACGAAATTTTCTAAACTCTTCCGCTCGTTCAAACTTGTCTCCGCATGGTTCAACACACTCTTCTCGAAGAGGCTTTCTACTACATATACGCTGTAGTATTATTTCTCGTCGCGTACTCCTGCATGTGGATGATCGTTCTGCCGGAATTGTTTTGCACCAAAAGACTGCGAAACATGATACGAGGAGCTCCGTAAGTTCACACGCGCCTGTGTGTTTTAAACTCATGTCAATTTTTAGAGTGATAAGAAAGATGACCAAGACCCATCCAAGCGAAGCGAAAAAAGTCGTCGAAATCCATATATGAAGCATGTGAACTATATGAAGCAGCCTTCTGTTGTACCGCCACTTTATGTTTTTAAAAATAAAATCGTGTTTTTCTTGCCTGACAGATGTTTATTTTGAATTTAGTTCCTCTATTTATTTGCTACCCCGCTATCGCAGTTATAATACAGATAATTGGATGATTGGACAATTTGATGACTAGATAATACTTAAAACTATTAGAGACAGAGCTATTAAAGACAGAATAAACCATTTCCCGTGCGCCTCCTTTTATTGGATACAACGCAGAATCCTACAGAAACAACGCTTTTCCATTTCCCATTGCGCAGCGTCGCGCCTCATGTTGTTATGACTTATCAAATGTTGGCTGACTGTCGATTGTCCTTTTTATATTATATGTATCGGTATCGCTGTTTGTATTTGCTATACCTTGTGATCCATTGATATCCAATTAACTCCAATGTCCGCTAGCGTCTACGTCTGCGTAAATTGGACATATCCCTTCACTTTCTCATTATTTTTTATCGTTTAGTTCTCACGCTTTAATTTTATAGCAGTTAGCTAGGAAAGAAGTTATTCGTTAACCTATTCCGCTCTACCAGAATGTCGCAGCCTTATGAAAGTCTGTACAACCGCATCCTTGATGTCACAGCCACTGTCAACATTCCCATCAAAATATTCGTAATGGTAATTGTCGTCCGGTTTTCCACTCCCGAAATGCGATCCTTTTCCCTCCTGCTCCTAAACGGACTATTCTGGAACTTCATGGCAAACTTAATTTTTGTATTCCTGCACCTCTACCCAATGTACCCGGCAGAATGCTTCCGAGCAGATGGACTGGTCAGCTTGGTTGCCGAGAGTGATACTTTTGGACATTTTATGTTTTGTGTGCTGTTTGTCTGTATTATTAATTGTGTAGTGGCTTTGTCTTTTGTTTTTCCCTACAGATATATCATATTTGCCCATCCCGTAACTGTGGCAACAATCAAGAGACAATGGGTTGTAGGTTTCTGCATCACGATACACCTTTTGTTGATGATTGGTCATGTATATCTGTACCACTTCTGGGTTGTTCCTTCCGCTAGTTATCCCATTAAAGAGGAACTATGGCAAGGAGAAACGTTATTCTGCTTTAAACCATATGGCGCAGATAAAGACCAAGTTCTTGTATTGTTTCTTGTAGTAGTGGTTCAGTGTCTGTTCACCATTGTAGTGTTCACGGTGCTTCTACTGCTTAGCATCCGTCGTGCTAGCCTCATCTGCAACAACGTTTACTTGCAAAGTCATAAGAATATCCTATGGACCCTTATTTGGATCACCTGTATCCCCCTTTTCCTCGGAGCTATTCCTCTAGTCATTGCGGTCGTCACTGCTATGAATCCTCACATTCCTAATGCGAAGCTTATCTGCATGGTTTGCATCATTGTCATCTCAAATCATGGAACTGTTTACGCTATCGCTTTAATCATTGCTATCAAACCCTACCGCATTGCCGTTCTGCAAATCGTCAGAACTACGCGAACGCCGAGTGTCATCAATGGTCTTGCTGCATCTAACACTCTGTTTGTTACTAAGGTTCCTAGAAAGCTCGTTGTGTTGGGTAATCACCGGAGTTCGGAAGTCAACCCTTCATCGGATGTATTGTTCTAAATGTCAATTTTTTAAAGCCTTGGTACAGTAAAACATTACTGAAGTAGACAAGTTATGATTTTATATGCATCGACTCATGGATTATAAACAAAGGACACATGTACTATGTATAAAGATTATGCACTATAAGTACAATGTATATGCTATGTGTGGTACCTGTGGTATGGTACTGCCTGCTCATTGACAAGTCTTGGTTTGGCCATTGAATATCAACTCCAAAGACGGGGGTGAGCAGAGATGAACGGTTACCGGTTTTCGGTTCGGTTTTTACCGGTTTTCGGTTTCGGTTTTCGGTTTTTTTCGGTTTCGGTTTCGGTTAACCGAAAGTTTCGGTTTTCGGTTACCCGAAACCGAAACCGGAACCTTGGGTTTCGGTTTCGGTTAACCGAAATCGGTAACCGAAACTTTCGGTTTCGGTTAGTTTCGGTTTCAATTTGTGTCTTAAAGTAAGAACACATTTACATTGAGAACACATTTAAAAGTACATAATATTGCCAGAATAAGTCAGAAAAGTGAGATTGAAATCGACCTAAATGGAATGGACCTGAAGCCAAGCAGAGAAATATTGATTTCGTTGATGAAAAATTGATTTTGGTTTGTACCGGTTTTCGGTTTCGGTTACCGGTTTTTTTTTCGGTTATCGGTTAACCGAAACCGGTAACCGAAGAAAACTGCAACCGTCCATCTCTGGGGGTGAGTATGAACCGTTCGTTGTCAATAATGTTTATTTATTAGATTGCACAATAAAAACAATACTATCACAAAGGCCCCAATCTGAGTAGCTGTCGGACTCCAGAATCCGCCGAGGGCGGTTAATAAATGGCCCGTCCGTCGGCTTGCTATTAATAAGAATGGGAACAAAAGATGCTTGTGAACCTTCTTTATACTGTAACTGGTCGTGCTCGTTCATCCGAACCCGTTTTATTCGTCTGAAGACGTCAAAGTGAATAAACAGTATTTAGCAAAAAAAAAATATTTAGCATCATTTTTCATTTGAGACTGTCTAGTCCAATCTTATGGGGCTTTGTGAACTCTGAATGAGCTTTTTTGGGTGACCTAATAGGGTAGATATCCACGCCACCTTCTTTTTTATCTACATCCCTCATATTAACTAACATAAGGTAAGTTAGAATATGGGCACTGTGCACCGACTCTTGTCTCGCTTACGACAGGAGCACATCAAATTAAGAAAA
>JADLIF010002993.1:0-22418 GCA_016648015.1 Steinernema khuongi | reverse complement strand
GTAGCAGCTTCAAGAACCCGCTTGCCACTGTGCTCACCGCGATTTTTATGGTTATGGCTAAGCTGAAGAAGGAGGTACGTTCTAAAAGGATCTCTTTGACCCTAGCGTGTGGACCATGGTCTTTTCGCTCCCTCTAAGTGTGCATAACATAGGCACGCTCTTTTCTCGATCTAGAGGTGGACTGCCTCGTAGTGACCACTTACCAGCTGAGGCCTTTCTCGATCTAATATAACCTTAAATTAACTTTTAGGTGCTTCTCTTTCTTCCGATTGCCGCAATTGCCCATTTCTTCTTCAAAATGAGCGTCTTCGACATCTTCAAGTGGACGAGCTTCCGTGTGCAGCCCCAGCTTCAGATCAAGCCTCAGCTGGTAAGTGGTCACTACGAGGCAGTCCGAAAACGTTCATCTCTTTAGACGCTCATCACGAAAAGCCGCAGCGACCCGACCATCTCGCTTTCTGCGGAGTCCTTGGACTCAAAGGAACTGAAAACGAAGAAGAAGAGCAAGTCGAGTGTGAATCTGAGCGCCGAGTCCATGGACTTGGACTGCAGCTGCTCCGTGGCAATTCCCGTCGTGAACGCGATGGTGCAGAAGCTGGAGAGGGACGTGAAGAACACGGCCGAGGCACTGAAGATCACCTGTGACCTCGCCGACACCCTCTACGAGTGAGTTGTGGGGATGAGTCCTGAGTTTCTAATGGAAGGGATTCAGAGAGGAGCCCTCTTCCCTCTTGCTGCAGTCCGCCGTGGAAGTGCAGAAGTCCGAACAGACCTTCTTCAGCGCTTCGGAGGGGTCAGAAGGCCCGAGCGAGACGTCATTGTAAGAAGTTTTGGATTTGTGAATGTGGATTTTGGTTTGATAAAAGTAAGCTTCTACACATCTGGCTTAGGCATAACTACTCACGGACTGAATGAAAACTCAAGGTTCCTTCTCTTTCCTGCTTCGCTCTCACGTCAGCTCGTTCACTTTTCAGTCGAGGTGAACCGGTGCCTTACAAACCAACACCGACAAAGTCTCCAAACGGACGAAATGCCGGACTCCTTGTTCAAAAGTAGAACCGGTTCTCGTCGTGGCTTTCAACGCTCCCGTGCTTCCTTCCCCAAAGTGCACAATGCTGGCAGTTCCGCTTTTTCTCTATAGCCAACCCCGTCTGACCTCGACGCGACCCCGCTCGCCGAACCGTCCGCCGTTTGATCTTTTGCGTTTGGAGAACGCAGGAAGGTCTCGGGTATAACCGGTCGCCATCGAAACGTGCATAAAAGAGGCACTCTCCGAGGAGCCGTCCAAACTCTTTTTTGGCTTCTTCACCCCACCATGGGATCTCTCGCTCGCCTGCTCCTTCTGCTCGTCGTCTTCGCGTTCGTCGAGGCGCAATACGGTTGGCACGACCACTACTACCACGACTATGACTACGAGGACCACTTTCATCACCACGACCATTTCCACTATCATTACCCTCCGCCACCACACTACGACTTCCACGGGGGATTCCTAGGACTCTTCCCTCACTGGCATGTCCACTACAGGAGATAACGAAGAGTACCTTCCACAATCCTTGACTCGAAGCGCTTCCGCTTTCGGAAGACAGTTGTACTGCTTTAATCGCTAGTAGCTTAATAAATGATTTGGAGAACATATGGATTGGAACGTGCATGTAGCTCCGTCGGTAGCTGTGTAGCTCTGTAGATCGTCGTGATCTCTCCATTAGTTCTCCTTCGTTTCTAGATTTCGAAGACGTCGTTTTCCGATTGTTCTGGTTTTCATCAGCGGCGACTTGGTTGGCGAAAAGAAGGCAGCACATTGGTAGAGCCTTTGTTACCGTCTGAGATCCTGGCGTGGGTTCATGCGTCACCTTGATCCGAAGTTGATGACTACATAAATAGATGTTTCAACAGTTTATACAGTAATCGAAAAAACTCGGTGGAGTTCCAAACGACGCGGACCAGGAGCAAATCGCGAAATCCGCGTACGACGAGTTTGAAAACGGAACTTGTATAAACTCCTTCCTGCAAATTGCCGGGACATGCTACTACACCGCCCAACCGAAAGCATTTATCCGTAACGCAGAATTGTGTCGAAAAGAGGCTCATTCTCTGTTTTCAACCGTTTTTCCCGACAAATATCTAGAATCTGATGTAGCGACGATCACTGAACAGAACGAGGAGATTTTAAAAGGCATGCTTAAAGTAAGTTGGAAGCTGAAAGTTTTGAAAAGAAATACTATGATTTAGAATTCCGTTCCTTTCTATGTAGCTGGCGGTAAAACACATGGGCCTCCAGGATATTGTGGTGGAAACTACTTTATTCTCTGCTACTACAAGTTAAAGAAGCCTGCTATAACCGAAAAACCGGACCAGGTTTCGCTAACTCTCTTAAACTGGACCGATTAATCCCCCGCTCAGGTGTCAGCCCTTTTGGAGCCTCTCTACCGGAGCTACAGCCGAAGGGCCGTCAAACACGCCTACCATCACGACTGGAAGGTGTTCAGTTGGTACCTCAAGAACGGATACGGTAGAGAGGGTAACAAAGGCGTCTCCTACGCCTAGTAATAACCCACCTTGCCCATGTTTCATAAAAAGAAACATGGGCAAGGTGGTCCCCTACGGATTCTACTTGGCGAACAAAGAGAACGTATACCGAGTCTGTCCCGATCTCGTGACCGTCTACGAGTACAAGAAGGGCGCCAAGCAGGTCTTCTCCCCCAAGGACTCGGTGTCCGGCTTTGTGAAGAAGGGACCCTTCATGATGGCCGCACGCACCAAGGGTTACTGTGGCGCAAAAACGCCCCTCTACCGCGTGGACAGCAAACCCGCGTTCAACGGTAGGCCTAAGAAGGTTTCTATCTCGTTGTACATATTTGGACATTCACAGAGTGTGTGTTCTGTCAGTGTTAGGTCGAAAAAAGATCGGGCTGAGCCGGGGATTGATCCCGGGACCTCTCGCACCCTAAGCGAGAATCATACCACTAGACCACTCAGCCGTGGGATTCCTGTTCACCTAAGGAAGGGATCCATCGGAAGTTTCAACTAATTGGGTCACTCCCGTCGCGCCTCGGGCGGGAACAAGTAGGTGCGTGGATAGATCGCGGCTGAGTGGTCTAGTGGTATGATTCTCGCTTAGGGTGCGAGAGGTCCCGGGATCAATCCCCGGCTCAGCCCGACCTTTTTTCGGTCTTCACTACAACGCAGTAGGCTATACACATGAGGACCTATTAAATAAACATAGTTTCGCTTCAATCCACCTTGAACAGTTGGAAACGTTTGCTTGTCAGGCTGATATTTTATCCCTTTATTGGCAATGTGTAGTTCTAGTGGACTGTGCCAAAGAAGACTTGCGCTCTTCATTTATTTCGCAAAACCAACACATTGAAGAAGGCAAAGGGGAAACTATTTAAGAAGGCCAGCGAGCTTTCCAGCTTTCAATACAATATTTACGACATTATTGTCCATGCCAGCTCCTTCCATGATCCAGAGTATACCGGTGAAGATTTTGTTGTGGTCCTTGATTGCTGATGAGACCTGGTTGCATTTCATGGAAGCTGATTCCGTTGGGGTTATCGTCTAAGCGTAAAACCGCTTCGGCAGTATTGCTGAAAACCATGTTAGATGGCAAAACACAAAAACATAATACTTGATGTGGTCGAGGCCACTAAACAGGCGAGAACAGCCGTCGCTACAATGATGTACTGCATTGTGAATGCTGCTGAGGCGAAACTTAGTCCCTCGCCTAAGCGACCTTCGAAGTCGAAGACGGTTTGGGTCGTATTCCTGAAAACTATCTTAAAACGTGAAAGGCGAAAAAAACATACATGTCTGATGTGGCGCTGATTCTTCCGGCCAAGGTGGTGAAAGCAAGCCTTGGGGAGATGGCGACAAAGAAGTGGTGATACATATCGATGCTGCTGATGGCTTCTTTGGGGAGCTGATGGCGACGAGTACTTGTATTCCATGGATTCGTTGAGGGTTAATACCCTTTATTAGAGGAAGAAAGGGAGTAACATTAGAATACATAACATGGTGTGGGTGACGGCGGACGGCCGTCCTGAGACGGGGCTTGAGTCGAGGCTGAAGAGTGACCGTTCACTGGGCTCTCTGCCTTGATCAGAGGCAGAGAGCGAGAAGTCGCGGCGCGGACACAGGTTTATGAGCGAAACGTAGTCACACGCCGCTGATAAGCACTGATAATGCTGAAGACTCGGGCAAACGAGTGTTCGTGGCGGCGTTGGCCGATCGCTCGGCCGTCGCGTCGTATGGGTCAGAGTCGTCGATAGATTAGGGTAAACGAAGACCGAATAATACGGCAAAACAAATATTGCGTGAGGTCGGCAACGTCGGCAATAGTTCACGTCGAGATTGTGAGAACAAAGGGTTGAACTGGTTACTGTAGGACGTTGCTGGTAAAAAGATCACAATCGGAAATATCGCAAAGATGATTCGATTTGGACTCGGACTAGAGTTATTAAAGTCGATAAGAGAAGAGGACTTGCTCGACTCTCATTCTGACCGTAATCCACGGTCCAATAAAAACGAAAATTTTTAACAATTTAACAAAAAGTAGCAACGCAATAAAACCGTACCAGCACAACCGATCGGCCGATATGGGTCGACCGACGGGCCCGTAAAATAGGGTTTTTAAATATGGATCGACATCACTGGTCTCCGCTGTTTTTAGATATGGACCTTTGATTGTGATCTTTTTGTAGGATACTTGTCGGACTAGAGATTTCTTTCTCTTATTATGGACATTTTACTACGATATCTGTCGTCCCGACTGTAACTGCTTGCTGAACTACTTGATCTTTCATGCCTTACGCACTTCCCCTTCCTAAACCGGTTGCGTCCATGCGCCACCCCATTTACGTCTGACCCCCCGCGTCATTCATCCCCTAATATCACATTTTAACCTCTTCGCCGAACGCAAAATGTGTTCTTTCGGTCAATTCGCCTTCGAAGACGCACGTGACGCCCTCGCGGTCATCTATAAAAGTGGAAACCCTGTCAGTGACCCAAGTCGAACTACTACTGTGCTCCTGAGTCGTATTCGCTGACATGAGGTCGACATTCTTCGCCACTCTAGCTCTGCTGCTGATCCTTTGCGTGGCGGTCGAAGGACAATACGGATACTACGGCTATCGTCCCTACGGCTACCACCCCTATGGAGGCTATGGAGGCTATGGACATTATGGCGGTTATGGAGGCTACGGATACCACCACCACCATCACTACCCACACTACCACTTCTCCCCCGGATTCCTCGGGCTGTTCCCGCACTACCATCTTCACTATGGCCGGAAGTAGGCTGCGTCCGCGTGAAAACCCTTCGAGTGTCAACGCATTTCTCTATTTATTTATCTCTTGCGCTCATTTTGTGCAAAATAAAAGTGAAAAAGAGTGTGTGTACTGTATGGGTGAACCAGATCGGAATCCGGTTAATGACATCCGCGTAAATTAGGACGCACGCGGACGGAGATGAAGAAGGTCTTCGGGTGCAATTGCTCGAAATTCTGCACGGAAATTTCCTACACGAATTCTTTTTTGTACATAAATATCGCATTTGTTGGATATATGCATAGTTTTTACTCCCTAATGGAAGCGAAGTCAAAGGACGTTGTTTTATGAAGGAGGAAGTCGCGGCTTCCTGGAAAGTCAAAAGACATGAGACAGAGAGACAGACAGACATCAGGGATCAGACTGTCAAAGGCGACGACCGGAACAATTTCCACAAGTCATATGCATTTAACCTAAAAGGAGCAAAACCATAAGGACTAGAGTTGAAAGCAGGTAAAAAACAAGCGTATATCAACCTGCTACGCTCATCATTACTCCATCTTCTGCAGCTGACCAGGTCGACGCAAAGGTGTTTAGGTTGCTCTTTTGGTAGTCGTAGATTCTAGCATAGTGCTTCAGTCGATAATGTCTTATCTTCTCGTTTATTTGATAGGTCCTTGTGTGCATACTAGCTGCGGAACACAGATACAAAGTACAGACGTCCAATTTACTACCGTACCTTCCCAAAAGTCTGATCGGTCGGTGTTATTTGACGGGTCAATGGATAGATCTCGCCAAAGCCGACTAGTCCGTACCCAAAAATCCTGATTCAGGCAATTTCTGCCTGGGTTCTACTTTACTTGCTTATGCGACCCATTGAACGAACTGTGTGCCAAGGCACTTCCGCCTTGTTGTTTGCCTCACAACTTCCTTGAGGATGCCTTGTGACAGCTTGGAAAACACAACATAAAGCTCTGCTTAACGTCCCTTTCTTCTTTTCGCTTTTCTCAAGGTGACGTGCATCAGCAGTTACTGGATTACTTAAGGAAAAGTGCTGTTAACGATGTTATATTTTTATTATGTGGTGCTGAGCTTGTACTTCACATAGGCCATCAGCAAACGGGGATATTTACCTTGCATATATCAAAACCGATCGTTCCCTTGCCGACAAACAAGCGTTAACCCTTCACTAATGAATACCGTGGAGCATTTCCGGTCAAATTCAAAAAGGTGCCGCCTTCTCGCCCAGCACCTTGGAGACCCATAAAGCGGCGAACGGCGCGACTTTTGAAAATATGTCCCGCCACATCCCCAGACGGCGTCGTCTGAGCACCGTCTGCCGTCGTCTCTCTCCAAGCCTGAGTCACCCTCTCCCGCGCTGTTCACGTGGACGCGCTTTCCTTATACCCTTCTTGAGGATAATTGGAGAACAGTTAGAGATATTTTTAAATGGACAGACCTACTGGAACCGTGAAGAAGAGCAAATTGTGATCAGATGTCCGTCGATATCATCTCTCTCTAAGCCTTCCGAATCCTCTTGCCAGAAGGCATTTTTCACAAGAAGCCTAAAATCTACTAGAAGAAAACTGGAGTCTCTCGGTTTACCACTAGCGAAGAGCGTTCGGAGTAGATTGGATTTGCTTCTATTGGCAGGTGGCACGTATGCTAATGAACATCTGTCCCCTTTAGAACCTTTGAATCGCCGTTTGAACCTTCTTGGCGCGCCCTTTCCACCCACCCTCTCGTAAAAATGTTTTGTCGCAGCAGCTCTGAAAGCGTCACAAGGGCAAATCTCTTCGAAAACAACATTAATTGTGGAAATGTGTGGAAATATGTGGAAAGCTTAGATCAAAGAATCCTGGCAACAAAATTGTTCAGCATATGCACATTTACCTCCTTCTTTATGCTAAATGGTCAAGCCACAGCTTGTAGAAGCGACTAAACCATCACGTTTGGTTCCACTTTATCTCAAGTATAACCTCAGTACTTATAGGCACTATTCACCATGGATTCTCCTTCCCAAGGCGTAGGGATTCCTCTGTAGCAGTGCCGGACAAATCACGGCGCCTAAGTCAGCTTCTCCCTTGGCGTTCACGTGGACGGCGGCGTGGTCAGCAGCAACGCGCGTTCCTCTCCTCCCCTCGGGAACGCCGTTTTTCGAATCAATTTGTTTGTCCGAGGCTGGACGGAACGGCGTCACCGCCGCCTCCTCCTCCTTCCCCTCATCAGCACCATTGCTGTCCTCGGCCCTGCGGACCCCTCGTCCGCTCTGTACGACTTTCCACACCGTGACCGTCCACCTCTGCCGCGGGGGTGGCGGTATCCGCGCGGCGCTCTCGGAGCCTATCGATCGGCGAGGCCGCAAGGCTTCGCGCCGTGATTATGACGCGATCACGTATCCGCGTGGAAATTAGAAGGTGGCGCCGTCTCCTACGGAAACGCACTCATGCTCTCCTTCCTCTCCGCTTGCAGTCCTAAGCCTCCGAAGACGGTCCCGATGGTCTCCAACCGCGTCGCACCCGACTTCGAACACGAGCTCGAAGAAGCCTCTTATGAAAGGTACGTCTTTGTAATAACACGGCCATAATTCGTTTGCGCCTTCTTGGCGCGCCTCTTCCTTCCTAGAGAATGTTTGGTCGCGGCAGCTCGTCTCTTGGGTAAGCGGCGTCAGGGCAAATCCCTTCGAAAACAGCATTAATTGTTAAGGGTGTTAGAAGTGGAAGGGGTGATGAGGATTAGAAGAGTCCCTGTTGGTATGACTTTTCTACCCCTAGTTTAGACCGTGCTTTTCACTGTAGAAATAAACACAGCACGCTATTCAGCGATGTGTCAGTTTTGTGGGCCCTATGGTTTGGTTGTCCAATTGCGCATCATTAACGCGAGCACAAGAAAACATTTGAGTGTTCCCTCAAGTGCACTTCTTTGGTTCGCCTGGACTTTATGCCAGTGAATACCTTCTTTAATTAGTTTAAACTTTGGTCGTGTGCCCTTTTCCACACTCTTTTGGGAATGTCACGGCGGCTTTCCTCCTTGGTAGTCACTCTGTAACTCGCTAAAGACAGGTGTTTCTTAGGGGGAATTTTTTTGTCGAGACCTACACGTGTAATTTTTTTCTATTTTTTTTTGACTTTCTTACTTTGCGACCTTTACTGGTAAGCTTTAATACCTTTTATTTCCATCCAATACACAGTTATGTGCATTTTTTGCTCGCAATTCCCTGAAGGACAGCGATAGATGCCGGTAGATGATACCGAATAGATCCCGAAACAGCATATTTGTTTTTGTTTTTAAGGTAGATTGAGTTTCCGCGAGACTTTGAAAACAAAAACGCAAACAAAAATAACTGGAATGGAGAGAGGGCTCGAAGAGGAGTGTTAGAAGACGAAAGATTGCTTGCGCGTCCGAAATTCGATTTTTTTCCGCGCGGTCCTTCCAGTCGAAGTTTTTCTGCCAATTTCCTTTTTTCACTAATTTTACTAATAGCCTATTTATAAAGCGTCATAGTTTCACATAAGTTGATAAGATACCCTATTCTTGGGATGAATATGAAAACGGTTCCATTTCCTTGATCAATGGTCGCATTGACACTAAATAGTGGTTGTTTGTACGTGGTTCTTGGTTTTTTCGGGGATTCATGATTCTAATTTCGCATCGTGATGGATTTAATGTAACCAAGCTAGAGTAGAGAAAAAACATGTACTATGCATTTGCCCCAGCAATGGTCACCAGGCTTCCTAAACGGAGAAGTGACGTTAAGAACAGCTGAAACCTGTAGAACTGGTTAACATGCACTCTTCGAATCTGTCAGCGATTCTGTGACGAGCACAGAAGTGACGTCTCCATTCTCTCGCTGTTTTCTCGTCCCAGAGGAGAAGATTAGAACATACTTGTTGACCAAGCGGCGGCGTAAACATTTGCCTCTGAAATTGTTTTCACGTGTCGTCTCCGCAGCCCCGTGACGATTCATCTTTCGCAACGGTTTTCCAAAATGCCGTCGAGAAGAAGGGGCCGGAGATCGGGCTTCTCGAAGAGGTCACTGTGATGAAAGTGATTGGTGGCAACACTCCCTCAAAACAGGGTTCTTCAGGCATCACTGATCGTTTTATTGGCTTTTTAACTCGCAAAGGTTAGCAGGAGAACTTTATACAACCTGCTGTCGCCACTCCAATGCGACTCGAAGTTTACTACCCGGATGACTCAGGACAAACGCACCAAGACCATCATCCGCAGGGATCGTACATCGCCGAGGGAGAGGAATCGAGGCAAAATACGCCCGATATGCCCCTCCCTCTTATAAAGCTGTCACCTACTTGTAAACTTTAGCGATGATCAAAAAACTTGTACAAGGTGATGATCACGGTGCATGAATGACCAAAAAGGGGACCTATTTTATACTCTGAAACAGAGCTGTGTCCCGATCCCGATTTCGGGACGGGTCGGGATTTCGGGTCGGGATTCCCGAAGCTTCGGGATCGGGACGGGACGCCGGGTCGGGAATCCCGAGGTTTCGGGTCGGGACACAGCTCTGCTCTGAAAGTAGTTAGTGGCCGGCATATAGAAGCCTAAGAAGTTACTCCCCAATAAAAGTAGAAGCCCCAGAAGTAGCTATTCAATCTTAAGCTTTTAGATCGCTAGCCAGAGTGTTTCTTTACGTGGAACTGTAAATGGTGGGAGGCCAAGTGGAAAGGCGCTGTATAGGCCAAACCAGGTATATAGAAATTAAGACGTAGTAGGAGGTCATGATCTCCCAGCTGATCAGCCCTTTCTCACTGTCACATGGACCCAAAACAACAGAACCCCCCACGTTCTTGACGTTCCTTTTCGTTCCCATCGAATCCCCTTTCACCCCTCGAGAGTTCAAAGTCCCGCATGGAACGCCTTCCCTGCGCGCTCGCGTTATTTATAGCCTAATTGCGCGCTTATCACACGCCTGTCACGGCCTCCAGTCCCGTCGCTCCCGAGTGCAACTTCTTCCCGTAGGAATCCCCCCGGCTGATTCGATTGTTTACGCGTCGGGCGGCGGCGGTAAACATCGGCGCGAAGACGAGCAGTTCGCTTTCGCCGCCGGCGACAGTCAGAAGGTCTGACTGATCGAGGAGGCTATCCTGACGCGTCTTATTGATCCCCCGTGTTGTTTCGCTACATTTCCGCTCCACTCGGCACCTCTGTGTGCCGAGATGCTCGCCGGTCCCTTGGCCCTCTCGCTCCTCAATTTCCGCCGTTTAGATCGACTCACCGTCGCCTCTGAACAATGCCTTTCCACCAGGCGTGGATACAGTCCTTTTGGCACTATGACAGGTTTGAGGTTCTGGACCCTCGCGCTTGCCCCTGGTAGAAAGATCCCTAAAAAGTGAATTTTTGTGCAGGCACCTACTTCAGGGCATTAATTGAAACTGGGACCCAAAACCCTCAGTGTCTGCATCTTCTTAAGGCCATGCTCGTTCCTTACCCTATTCTATTCTTTTCACTTCGAGTTCAAAATCCATTAGTAGGAGGATTTCAGAAGGTTTTTCCTTTCCAGATCTCTTTTTTTTATCCAAATTTTTTATCCAGATAAAAGGCTTTACCATATATCTTTGCAAAAACCAGTGTAAGACCTACTTCTTACCCTTAAGTGGACTCGAGAAAGACTGCCGGGTACCTTGTCTCTACCAGAGCCAAACCAGAACTTAAGGAACTTAAGGAATCAGCTTTGTTGAACTTTTTAGGGTCTTTTCATCCATGATCTGTTGTTTCATAATTTCCAAAGAACATCTAATCCCCTCGTAGTCCTTTTCTTAACACCCAAGCCGATTATACACCACGAGGCCCTAATCTTCTTCTTCTTCAGACAGGAACACCGTCTCCAGGTGCTCTCCGCCAGCACGCACCTCGAGCACCTCTGCGGCTTGGACATTCGCGAGCCTCCCCACCTCGTCCGGAAGACGGGCATCATCTGCACCATCGGACCGGCATGTCGCTCCGTCGAGAAGCTCCGCACGATGATCCAGAGCGGGATGAACATCGCCAGGATGAACTTCAGTCACGGTTCCCACGAGGTCCGGAGGTTCAAGTGGGCAGAGTTGGAGTGAACGTTGTTTAGTACCACGCGGAAACGGTCAAGAACGTCCGCGAAGCGGCGAACAGTTTCGACGAACCCCGCATCATCGCGATTGCGCTCGACACGAAGGGACCCGAGATCCGCACGGGACTCCTCGCGGGGGTGAGTTGGCCAAATTCAATAAGTTCCTAGATCTGCTTGTGGACCTTTATTGGGATCCGCTAGTCAGTAGAAACGTGGGTGTGTGAAGCTATAGTTGTTTTAAGTGGGATACTGTTTACTACACTTCCTGTCAGAGCTAAAGTATTAGTTTCAAAGATTAATTCTTCTGCAGATGTTGATCTTAACTATTTAAAAACCCGCGACAGCTACATAGATTTGCTGCACGAAAATAGTGCCCAACTGGTGTCACCTTCGCCAGCTGCCGCCCAAAATACTGCAGAAGTACTCCGATCAGAGACGGCTTTATTCTGGAAGTTGTTTTCCTTGTCTTTGATCGATGGACACCAAGAACCGAAGAGTGCTTAAAGCGGTCGTAGATCAAGTTGCTCGAGGGTTGATGGTTTTTCAGTGGAGTGCTACTTGCATATCCATAGAGAGCTAATCATCTAGTTTTATGTGAACCTCAAAGACCTAGATTTCGGCGTGGAGCAGGGCTCGGACATCGTGTTCTCCTGGTTTACCTCTCAACTTATTCCTACTCCACTTACACTACTTTAAACAAGTCTTCTTGACGACTTCTGTCTTCAGGGTCCCTCGGCTGAAGTAGAGCTCGTCAAGGGCAGCTCCATCCGGCTGTCCACAGACAAGAAGTTCGAGAACTCGGGCACCGCCATCTGTCTCTACGTCGACTACCAGAACATCGCCAAGGTGGTTCAGCTGGGCTCGAAGGTATACATTGACGATGGCCTCATCTCGCTGGTCGTCGACGAGATCTTCGATGACGCGCTCCTGTGCATCATCGAGAACGGCGGCATGCTGGGCAGCCGCAAGGGGGTCAACCTGCCGGGCGCGGTCGTGGACCTGCCCGCCGTGTCCGAGAAGGACCTCAAGGACCTGGAGTTCGGCGTGGAGCAGGACGTGGACATCGTCTTCGCCTCGTTCATCCGCAACGCCGAGGGAGTGCGGACGATCCGGAAGGTGCTCGGGGAAAAGGGAAAGGACATCAAGATCATCGCCAAGATCGAGAACCAGGAGGGCGTGGACAAGTGAGTTCATGGGTGGCCCCCTACCGTATACCAGTCCCCTTAAGCTCCGACGAGATCATCGCCGAGTCGGACGGAGTCATGGTGGCCCGAGGAGACCTTGGAATCGAAATCCCCGCCGAGAAGGTCTTCCTCGCCCAGAAGATGCTCATCGCCAAGTGCAACCGCGCTGGAAAGCCCGTCATCTGCGCCACTCAGATGCTCGAGTCCATGGTCCACAAGCCCCGACCCACCCGAGCCGAAGGAAGCGATGTGGCCAACGCCGTGCTGGACGGCGCCGACTGCGTCATGCTCAGTGGAGAGACCGCCAAGGGCGAGTACCCCGTGGAGTCGCTTAAGATCATGCACTACGTGAGCCCTCTCCTAAAGCTTCTTTCATTGACCTGCTCCTTTAGATCTGCAAGGAGGCCGAAGCAGCCGTCTACCACACGAAGTACTTCGAGGAGCTGCTGAAAAACACTCCGCGACCGACGGACACGGCGCACACCATCGCCATCGCCGCCACCTCGGCCGCCGTCTCCTGCAAGGCCAGCGCCATCCTTCTGATCACGACGACCGGCCGGTAAGTCCCTAAGACTCACGCTTTGGAGATTTGTTGGCTAATCGCTCCGCCTACGCTAACTTCTCCTGAGGTCTCAAAGAGGTCGCTGGGATCGGGGTCGAAAGAGGGAGATCCAAGGATAGTGCTGAGGCTGAATCCTATCCTAGATGATGTCTTAATTGACAAAGTTCCCTAAGAACGATACAGTGAAGTTCGCTCTTTTGGTCCTCTCGTATAAGGGCAGCCCTGACCCTGTATATAACCCAGAAACTTTAGAACGACGCAATTTAATATTAATTAAGACTTCTAACTGTTCAACCTAACCCGACTGAAACGAGCTTCGTATTTTGAGTTTCGGGTGGTCCAATTCAAGTAGGCATCCAGCGATCCCATCCATGGCTTCCTATAAATGAGACCTCATCCCCTAACCTATACAAGCTTCCCCAATGCAGATCGGCGGCTATGGTGTCGCACTTCCGACCGCCGTGTCCCATCCTGGCGGTGTCCCGCCACGCGGCCACGTGTCGCACGCTACAGCTCTACCACGGCGTCTTCCCCTGCCTCTACCACGAGAACGGCTCCGCGTCTTCGCCCTCCGGTATCTCTCCGTGCTGTGAAGGACGGGACAGCTGCAAGACGGAGCGGTTTCGGCGTCCATGAAACCGCTCGGCCTTCCATCCTTCCCAGTCCTGTGTCGTTGGTTGTTCCCCTTCCCTTGGAGCTTGGGCCGGGGTGCGGATGCTTCTTCGCTGCTTCTTCGCCGCCTTGGGTACCGTAATCTGTCACGTGGTGGTTGTGTTTGCAGCACGGCGGCCCTCTGTTCCCGGTACCGAGCGCCCGTGCCCATCATCGCCATCTCCAGAAGCTCCAGGACCGCCCGCCTTCTCCACCTGCACCGGGGCGTCTTCCCCGTCTACTACAGCATCGGTAGTCCGCACTCTCGACCCGAGCATCGCCACCCCCTTGGACCGAGCAGAGCTCTCCTAATGCTCCTCTTTCAGCTGAACGCCACCCCGACTGGCCCAGTGACGTTGATAACAGGATCAACTACGGTATCCAGGTCGGGAAGGATCGTGGATTCATTGAGAAAGGCGATTTCCTCGTGGTAATCACGGGGTGGAGTCAAGGTGGGTGGAGATCGGAGTCCCTTCCTCTTGGTAACGGCTCCGTTTCAGGTGCTGGCCACACGAACACCCTGAGAATCATCAACGCGCCGTGAGGATCCCACTCAGGTCGATACTGGTATCTCCGCTAGAGCTCTACTGTATTGTATTTTACGCGTGTAAACGTATTTTCGGCTATGTTAGCTGCCGGTATTCACTATCGGTGATTCTTGATACTAGAATAGAATATGTTCACTTTCCTTTCTCGACATTTGAATTCCATAGGGATATGGACCATCTAACAGTCACAGAACGTCACAGAGTCCATTTGGAGAGATTCTGCAACGTCTCTTCGCCTCGTTCATCTGTAACGCCTAGGGAGTGCGACCTGGAAGGTGCTCGGGGAGAAAGGGAAGGACATTAAGATCATCGCCAAGATCGAGAGCTATCCCTACACTTGGAGCGGAACGAATCATATAACAGGCTTTTGAGTAAGGAAAAACCCTTATCGGTTCGTACTCATTAGCAGTTTTGTGGTCATGATTAGAGATGGAAACCGAGCCGAAACCTTTGGTTAACCGTAACCGAAGAAGGAAGAAATGTTGACTAGTCAGAGATGCGATGGATTTGGACCATCATTACGAAAGGCGCTTCTTCCCATGTTTGAAACATGTTAAAAATTCAGATTTTATTATCGTCATACATTGATTGAATTCAGAACCCAATAAGCACATCGATAAAACGTGGCGCGTGTGTGCCCCCGAATGGGGTTCCTGGGTATGTAGAGAAGTCGCCTATGAAGGTTAAATGGTGCCCAATGCGATCATCTCCGTAATGGTAGAAGTAACTACCGTTCTTGATCGGTCTTATGACAACACGGACATAAGGCAGCATTGTGTAATTCTTGTAAATCTCGGTCGCCAATTCCGTGGCAGATGGACAACAGTGCGTTTGTTCGCTAATTCGCGTCGCTCTAAATTGCGAAATTCTCTCAAAGTTTTAGAAATCATGTCCCTACAGCGATTCATTTAACCTGTTCATCTTCTTAGTCAACCACGCACGGTTTTCTCGTGTGCTAGTGGCCGTTACGTTTCCACCGTACAAGTAGACGCTGTAATTACCAACTTCCTTCCATTCTAGCCGCCGGTTATCGTATCCAGGTGCAGAGACGACCTCGCTATCGACATCTGGTCCTTTGGAGACTATATCTACCATGTACTCGGCCCTACAAGGTAGTTAATTTTAAGATGGCACACGCACTGGTGTACCTGGTATTGTTATAATCCTTCAACTTGGACAGAACGGCTGTCCTTATCTCAGATGCACTGTTGAATGTTCGGCTGTGGAGAAGTGTCGGAAAGGTGTTATTTAGTCCCTGGATTGCAAGCTTAAAATATCTTTAAATAAGCGGAGTTGGCGTACAATACCTACGGCGTTTTGCGTGTCATTGAGTCGAGTGAAAACGTCTTCAAGATTTGCTACCGTGGATTCAATACCCAAGTCGTAAGTTCTATTCAGAGCTTTCTGGCAGTTCAAGGCGTTCAAGGACTGAAAATAATAGTGAAGTTGATCAATCAAACCACTGGATAAAGGAGAAGAGCCAGACAGTGTGTGTGCCTCTGTGTGTTCGTATCTAGGATGGCAGTCGACTCGACTCGAACTCGATTCGACTCGAACTAGTTCGAGATTTTGGAGTCGAGTCGAGTTCGAGTCGAGTTCGAGTTCGACGATTTTGAGTCGAGTCGAGTTCGAGTTCGAGAATTTGGAGTCGAATGCCAACCCTATCCGTATCCGATACAAACCGAACGTACGAACTTTCCGAAAACAGCGCGTGTCCCGATGGAGTACACTTGACAGAAGTGTACCAAGAAGGGGCGCAAGTCAGTAAGTTAGGAAAAGTGCAAAAAGTGGACTGTAGCTTCTAGGGTTTCAACGACAGGCCTATTACCTCTAATTCCGAGAAGTAACCCACAACTGTGCCACTCCTACGATGCTGTAGGGCCACGCTACTTAAAAAATAGAAACTACTACGCGCATGCCCCGGTTCTATATAATATGAAGTTATTGTAGGCTATATGAGGCTTTTGAAACTTTGAACAGCCTATTCACAATTCATAAGGCGAATAAAAAAAAATACGAAACTCAGAAGCATACAATTCAAAACAAATTGTACTGCAGCCCTGAAACCTACCAAAATGAAAGCGTCGACCTTGATGATGCGCTTGATTTCCAGCATAGCTGTGTAGCTATACTTCTTCTCCGCGAGACAGGTCATCCCAAAATGAGAGTCGTAGCTCAGTGTGTTCATGAGCGATGTCAGATCCGTAGCATAGTCCGCCAGTTTGCAAGCTTTCTTAAAGTCAGGCAGTGCTTTCGCCCCGCTCCTAATCAGGTTGTGCAAGTGTTGCCTGGATCTCACTGCCCGATCCTGGTGCTAAACCGCTCTGCATGAAAGTTTTGCATTTTCATAAAGTAGATACCATTAACCGATAAGTGGAAAAGGCTTGGTCGCATCTCAACGTGTCAACGGCGTTCTTCAGTGACCTCTCCATGCTTGCAAAGCCATCACTAAGAAGTCGCTCTATTTTCATGAGTTGCTCTGGGACTTTCTAAAAGGATCTGTTGCCAAATCTGTTGTAACAGTAAAACAACGTCTTACATCTTTGATCTGAGTTTTAGCGCAGAAGGCGACCATGCTCGCGACGCTGTTGAGCACAGGGATTGGGACAAACGTGTCAACAGCTTCTGCAACAGTCTTCAGAGTCTTCATGACGTCCTCATACTGATCATCTTCCATGCTTTCATTCAAAGAGAGATAGGAATTCCCGCGCTCCATTGAGTACAAAGTCTTTCGGTCGCTGGTAGTACTTCCAGAGCCGAAATCTTCGCCATGGGGCAGTCGTTGCGCGGCCCAAGCAGTCGAGGCGATCAACAAGAGGAAATGCGGTCGAATGGATACCATAATCCTTTCCTGTGCCATGGACTGCATCCTGAACCCCGTTTTATAGCACTGAATTTCCTCGTCATTATGCGGTTTCAAGCAATAAAATTAATGCGATTCTGGCCTGGACTGGTTCGCACCTGTGGAAAATGCTTAAAATAATGTGTTGGACCGGAGACTTGAAAAGGAGAATAAGCAATGAGCACCGACAGGAGCAGATACGTGGCACTTTAAGTATTGCATCTGTAGATATGTGTTGATGTGTACATATGTTCGCTAGGTCGACGTGATCGGAAAACACCCAAAATTTTCTCCGTTGCACTAGTAGTTGGTTATTTTCCGGCCAACTAATCTTCAAACTCATCCTCACGGAAATAGCCGAGAGAATGCCGAAAAGTAGAAAATCAGGGGGGTGGCGTATAGTTGACGGACGCGCACTGTATATTGAGTTATGGAAAAAATTAAATTAATGTGTTGGAGGCTATATCATGGGTAATACTAAACTCTCGTGCAGTAAAAGCGTATGGCAAAGAATGGATCGACTTTGGAAAAGATCGGCAATATCGAGCGTTCTATGTAAACAGTAACTATAAATATTGTCTTGTTGTCGAGAACTTCCTGGAGTGTGATATGTGACCTGTGCTCCCCCTGACGATTATAGTCAAAACCTAATTTTCATAAAGCGTGAAGAAAAAGACTTTTTTGTCTCTCCACAGAAAATCATCTAGGTTCGCTCACCAAATTCCAAGTTGAAACATAAAGCAGCCATAGGTAGCGACACTCTATAATTCTGGATACAGGTCACACATTTTTGGTTGGTGTGTACAGTATAACCTTTGGGAACCTATTTAATACAGAAGAGTCCTAAGTGATAGGTCCTGGGTAGGATAAGGAAGAAGCTGTCTAATAGCAGTAGCACTGATGACTAATTAATGCACCTTTCCATGTTATCGAATACGTCGGAGATTAACTTCTCAGGAAATTTCTAAAACGCTCGGTCAGTAGTCGGTAAGGAAAATGTCTTACGTTGGTGATTCGTGTATTTGTGACGAAGGCTATCATGTTGGCGACACTGTTGAGCGCAGGGATTGGAACAAATGTACCAACATCTTCTACAACAGCTTTCAGAGCCTTCTTGACCTCCTCGTACTGGTCATCTGTGAAGAGTTCATCCGAAAAGCGACTGGAATGCCCGCGCTCCATTAAGTATAAAGTATTTTGGTCGTTTGTGGCAGTTCTTCTCATACTGGAGGTCTTGCTATAACGCGACTGTTGCGTGGCCCAAACAATCGAGGCGATAAACAAGAGAAAGTGCGGTCGAAAGGATATCATAATCCCTGAGTATGACTCGCTGAAAAGATGACTAACGGAGTGAAGACTTTCCTCAAACTCTCAGCAGTGCTTATAGAAGAGAATTGCATAAGAAAATTACAAAGGAAGTCGGAATCCGCTGGTGAGTGAGAGCTTCCGTGTTGAAGGCAAAAACAGTAAGAGTGTTGTGTGAGGGGAACGGGCTGAAAAGCATCGGGCACAAAAGATTACACTCCCAGGGAACGAACAGAGATTACAGCATTGGCGAGACAAAAAATCTTGTAACGGACATAAATCTTATAGGGGAAGTCTCTTATTGAAGGGGAAGATTCTTAGCTCTATAGTTTTACAGTAGACATTTATTGCTCAGCATATATGGTGCAGTCCAGACCCATCTTTGCATCTTTTCCGGTCCATGGGTAGCGAAGTATCCGTACAGCAGGTCGATTTCGATAAGGAGGTCAACCAATGGATCCCAAATGTTTTCAACTGTCAGTTTTCTAACTTCTTCTAACACGGTGTTTGTCTTGAACCACAGAAAGTACGTGTGACACTTGCCAATAGCTCCTTGTTAGCTAGCGTCATCACACGTCAAAACACAAAAGTATCTCCTCTGGTGTCGTCTTTGCACACTGCTCTGTCCATCCGATTAATCATCCTAGCTGGGAGGGAATCACTCAATTTCTCTTTTTCTGACCACCAAAACCAGTATAAACGAAATTCGTTCCACTTCGGTCCAGTTCACCCTCTTTCTCTGTGAACGAAAGTCGTCTTAATATCCCTCTTCATGGACTCTGTGCCGTTCTCCTTCTGCTTAGATGTCATGGAAAGGCTCGACAGGAGTAATCGCAAGCGTTATTCGAATGTGGTCCAAGTGGTCACTGGACGCTGAAAAGAAGCGGCCAGGAGATATCTGAAAAATGACAGAGGACTTTGCGTAACGATAAGCTTCGAAGAAGGTGAATGGGGCTACTCGACAATAGAATTTACGGACGGAGACTCTCTCGATGAGATGCTTGCAAGGGACAGCCGATTCCTCTGGTTCTCCAGCATCGATATCGGCTGTCGGTTGGGGATTGAGAAGTCCAGCGACGGTTTTATAACCACATGCTCGAGGGAGGACATCTTTAACCGACTGATCCCCTTGATAGTCCGGCAGTTACGCCCCTGGACCTGCCTTTGTTTTTCGCGAAGGATTGCCGAGGGAGCACGCTCAGATGTACTTTGACGCCTTCCTGAGCTGTAGAGGCTTCCGCGAACGGTGGTCTTCTCTCGATCTCCCGTACTACGGACCGGAAAGCGAGCAGTTCCTCGCCTCAATCCTAGAAAGCGACTGCACCCTGAAGCACTTGTACCTTGTTTCGGATTGGCCGCACTTTGAGACTGTGGAACATCTTGTGCTCAAGTTCCTAAGTCGTAGGGTGCTTGGCTTTAGTATAGGCGGCCGAGCAGACGATGGTGCTGAAGGAACTCTCCACCTGAATCCTGCAATCCTAAACGCTATCGTCGACGGCTGGTACAGAATGGAAGATTCTAAGGAATTTAATGTTTCGGCGCCCTGGAACAACGTCCTGCAGCTCTTGCTATCCATTCCAGTACCTCCAACCGTCACCCGGACACAACCCAAAGCAAAAAGCAGCCCGGACGCAAAGCACCACGAAGGCTTTATCCTATGGAAGAAGGAAGACGGATCTGCGCTGGCGTGCACAATTTCAGCGCACGGTGTGTGTTTTACAAACAATCTGAATCTAAATTACTGGTTTATGTCGTCTTCTTAACCGTATAAACACTTTTCGCTGCGATAAACGTTCTCGACTTTCATTGCGTTCTTCTACAATACAGGTTGTAATATACTGTAAGTCGTAAAAACAACGCTAACTTTTCAAAGACCCATCGAAAGAACACGTTTTATGCACCACTCGACAGAGGAGAAAATTCTGTGCAAGATAGCACAATGCATGGCAGTTTCAACGCGCTGTGCGGCTCGATTTCTCCCTAGATGTAATGAGGAATCTCAGTAACTACTCACTGTCACAAGTGAATGCAATTCTTGTAACCTCGGCTCCGCCCGCTCACCATTGAGCCAAGACGAGATTCCAGCCAATCGATGCTCGTCGATAGTGTGACTTCTAACCTTTAAATATAACACCCATTTGCGTAAAGCGACAATTCTCGTCAGTGCGCGTCCTTCTCTCATATATTCCTAAGCTTTTCTTTGATGCACCGAGTAAAGCACTCGGCTTCACTGCTCCAATGTAATGTATAAATCATTGTTACGCTGGAAATTGTTCTATAACAGGTGCTCATAGGTTACTGATTACCTGTTGTGACATCTCCGCCCGCTCTCTTGAGTCATAAGAGCGCGAAACGATAAATTTTTCATTATTACGCGCCTTTACACGAAAACGCGATTCACCCCCTCCCTTTCCCAGTTCCCCCTCGTTCTCTCAGAACGCAGCTCGTTTCAGATTCTCTATGGATTCCGTGCCGTTTGGCTTTTGCCTAGAGGTGATGACCCGGCTACAGAAGGGTTACTGGCAGTTTGAAGAAATGGCGGATGTGCTCACCGGATACTGGGAGGCCGCGGCCAGAAAATGTGCCGACAACATGCATGTCATGTACGTAAACATAATCTTTGAAGATGGCGAGTGGTACTACACCATTTTCGACTACCGGCAGAATAACGACGAATCGACGTTCGAAGATATTCTTGCGTTGGATCGCCGATTCGTCCGTTGCAGCATGATCAATTTTGAAACTTGCTCCTTCGGCTATCAACGCTATAAGACCACTTGTTCGAAGATCGTCAACGAAATGATTCCCTTCTTTGTCGAACAGTCAGGCCCACAATCGATTCTCGATTTTACTAATGGCCTTCCAGTGGAGGACGCTCTGATGTTCTTCAAGCCCCTTCGAAGCTACATTGATCTGGGCTTACGCGAGATGAATCTCCAAATGTCGTACTATGGCCAGGAGAGTGAGGACTTTGTCGCAGCATGGGTAGATAAGGACGATGTCGACAGAGATTTGTGGATCGACTCCTCTTGGCCATACACTCAAGTCGTTGAAGAACTGGTCCTCAAGTACCTGCGTACAAGGAACAACATAAACTTCTCCATTAACCGCGCAAGAAATGAGCCACAAGAATGTCTCAAGATGAACGCCAATCTCATGAAAGCCACTCTGGACACTTGGTCCAAATTGGACAACGACACCATCTTTCAAGTAGGCGGGGCGTGGAGCAACGATGTAGAGGACTTGCTGTCCATAACTCTGCCGCCGAACGTCACCCGGGCACAACCGACGATGGACGGCGGAAAGGTGTCCAGTATCGAGTGGACAAGGGAGGACGGAGCCACGTTGCAGTGCGAGATTGTTTGGGAATATGATTACATAAATTTTGGTCGATCTTCAATACCCGTTGACGAATAAATTCTCAGTCGATCTTATATGCCCCGTTTGGAGATAGTCAATGTTGGAAATGGGCTCTGTGAAAACGAAAAAGGTCTGTAAGTACGAAGTTTAGTTAGAACATTAATAAAAGTTAATCATACGAACTCTCGTTGAAGATAATCACACTCGTTCCTTCTATCGAGGTCCTCTTCTAACTTCCAGTAAGAGTTCTTCAAAACATTACTTTACGGTACTTCAAAATGATGCCCCGGTGACGACACGCAATCCTTCAGTTGCCACTAATCGGCAGCCGAAGATGTAGAGGACTTGCTGTCCATTCCTCTGCCGCTGAACGTCACGCGGGCAGAACCGACGATGGACGGCGAAAAGATGTCCACCATCAAGTGGAGGAAGGAGGACGGAGCCACGTTGCAGTGCAAAATCGACTGTTTGTTTTGGGAAAATCATTACATAACATTTAGTCCAGTCATCCACCTACATAATAAAGGAGAACACCAGACAGATGTGAGTCCGTCCGTCCGTCACGAAATCGAACATTCTAGAACAAATCCGAACGTGCGAACTTTTCGAACGCGCGTTTTTCGACAAACGATGT
>JADLIF010002991.1:0-12311 GCA_016648015.1 Steinernema khuongi | reverse complement strand
TTGCCTCCATGAGACTGAGAGCTGCTAGATTAACTTACTTATACAAACGAGATCGAGCGCCATCCCAACCAACATAGGTGGTTTCTTTTCTTATGATACCCTAGGTGCGATTTCAACACGCCGATGAGAAAATATGTATCGTATAGCAACTAATCTACTGGTATATACCCGAGGAATGATAAAAAGAAGTCAAAACAGCCACAACTAAACGATGTTTATCAATCCTTATCATTTTCTCTACTTCCTACTTCCGGTGTGAGCAAATGCTTTTCGATTTTGGAGGAAACCTTCTTTGTAACCGGTCGCATGATGAGCAAACGTTCACTTTTGACTGTGCGCCCGCAAAGTATCCTCCCCTGATCCTCACGTAGAGTGACGCGAATGTGAAGGTGTGCGCACCTTGACTGCGTGCAGAGCTTTTCAAGCAACGACTTCATTTAACCTTCTGCTGTGTGTAATGAACAAATAATAAAAAATCATTTGATCAGGAGCAAATTGCCGCAAGGACGGTCTCCTTCCATTCCTCGATCGCCATTTGTTCCTAGAAATATACATAGACCGATTACGCTCACTCATAAGAGAGTATTTACAGATCGGGCCTGAACGTCCAGTTCTTTTAGTTGTGGTCTCTCCTTCTCCAAATCGATTGAAGTGACATTGGGGTCCTCAATGACTTTCTTAGTCTTCGCCTTTATGGACGCGAGGGTCGTATTCAACATCTACAGAACAGTGAAAGGGTGAAAGAAGAAATAAGTGGGGCTTACTTCAAACATTCCACCTGAGCCGATTTTTTTGTCGATTTCGATAGAAAACGCTTCGATTAAGGACTCAAGTTCTTTCTCGGTATCCAACCTTAAAGTGTTTTCCGCGGCGAGGGCTTTCTCCTTTACGGCACGACTAGGAAAGGACGCCACTTCATAGTCGTGGTTCTTGTGCTTAACGATAGCACACATCGCACAAACCAAGACGCTCTGCAAGACGTCAACACTGACTATTCCAACGCCTACCTACCTTCTCCTCCGCGTCATTGTCACACGTGTTGCATTGAATACAATTGTCCTTCTCGCGATTCCTTCCACAGGTGAAACACAGGAAGGAGCTGTCATTCATATCTATGCTCATCAGTGGGTCTAAGCACCGTGAGCTAGAAGAAGCACCTTCTTCTGCATAACTCAATCGTCTCCAAAGAAGTTTTGCCCAGCATATAACACTTTTGACTACTTGGACAATAGAAATCCTTATCCTTTTCACTGAAGTGTCTGTACCTAGTGTGTGGATGCTTTCATCCTGTTCCTTCAGTGGAACACTGGCGACTTCAGAGGCAGATGCTCCCCAAGTCCGTCCATTAAGATAAGCCCATAATAATGATACGATCGCGATTATAATGAGAACATACACATAATGAGGAATCCGAGCTTCTTTGAAGTCTTCTGCAAATACCTGTTAGCTTTAATTAGCGCCTGTGTCCAACCTATGTTATTCTCTTTTTTTCCTTCACACGGCGAATTGTCCACTTCAGCGATCGGCTCCGAGTCCAAATGTTCTTCTTTATCTGCAGGAGCATTCAGCGACTCAACCGCCTCTTCCAAACCAGCTGTTTTATTTATTTCTTCGGAGACGTTGACTTCCTGCTCCGTAACTGCAACCTCCTCAACATTAACGCCAATGGACAGGAACGCAACCAATCCAACTGTAAAGGTCAACGCTCGTATCATATAAAGATATAATCTCTGCAATTAGGCTATTTACGCAAAGTTATATGAGTAAACAATGGGAAATTAGGCTCAAAAGGTTAGGAACGCCGGAGAGCACCTATTCGAATCAATGTGAAATAAACCAAACCAGTTTTTGCCGATTATTTTGGGGCACCCTTGCGTGCATGGGCAACAAAGGAAAACCGACGCTGAATAGCCCATAACGGCGACAAAGTTATCAGCCGCGTGAAGGTTTGTTAGTCGTTGGAAACGTCACCACCTGAGCGGACGATAATCCTCCGTTTAGAGCGTCTTTACCTCGTTGGATTTCTTCCCACGTCAGCAACTTCTTGTCACTTATAACTTTAACTTCAACTATAGTGCTCCGTAGATTACTTCCTCTGCCGTCGTGCCAATCTTCGTTGTTCCAAGTTCATATTTTCTTGCTGTAAGTTATCATTGCGTTCCTAAGTTATCATCACTGTCCTGCGTTATCACTGTGAGTGCTCCGCAACGACGATGAAGTGATGAAACGAAGGGAACTTATAAACGGTCGTTGAAACATGTTCCATGCAGAAGATACAAACAGAAAGCTATTGTTAAATCACAAAATCTAAAAGACAAGGATCAGTGTGATCGTAGTGAGTTTCATACTTTAATCGCATTTGGCGGCACCAAAGGTCGCGCCTACACGGACAAGGGTCGAGTCACGACGGAAAGGATAGAGTGGACGATGACGAAGATTCGTCGCGAGAGGAAAGCGATCACAGGAAATCCGTGGAATAGGACGTGAGTGATCCATCCGGCTCCGTGGAGGAAGCTCGAGTGCAGCCATTAGGAGGATGAGAAGGAGAGGAAACATGACGGGGTTGGTAAAGCAAGGAGATGCAGCAGTTGCAAATGCAGGAAGAGATGGGAAACGACGTTGTATTATCGTTTCTGTAGACATTAAGGATGCCTTTAAAAAGTGGATCTGATTGGACGACATCTTTTTTTTCGGGTATACGAAGAATCGGTCCCCCACAGCCTCGAGTTCCACAAACATTTGCTTCCCGGAATTCCCATATCTGTTTGCACACTTCTGATTGTCCTTGCTTTTTATCGGGGTAAAAACACTTTCGGCGCCAAGAAAACCGGAAAATGGTCTTTTTGGAATCTTTTTAGTACGAAGAACGATATTCCGCAGGATATGCTGGAAAGGGTAGAACTGTTAATCAAAAAACGGGGACAGAGTCTCCTTATCAGGACGTTTGGTGAGATCAGTCATCTAGTAGAGGACACGCAACATAGTATGGTTCTGCTGTAGAAAGGTTCCAAGAAGTTGAAGACGAACTCATACCAGATCCAAGGAGGAAGATTATACCGGTACAGTGCTCCAAGTGTAAGATGCATTATTTTTAACGATTAGGAGTAAATGCCCTATAGAGTCTTTTTTCAAAATTCTTTCCCGTTTTCCCCTTCTGCCTTCTATTTCCAGAAACACATTTCTTCCGCGTGTACGACTCAGAGAATGTTTGTTTACAGCGGCGCCGGCAGCTGACGGCGGCACAGATCGAAGCGATTAGCATAGCGGAGGTGACCTTCGGCTCTTGCAATGTGTTTCGGCCGTCCTTCGCCCATCGACACCCTTGACGCTTTTTCGTTTCCCGTCACGAGTTCCGACCGAAAAAACGGCGAACAAACATGTGAACGGCATGGGAAAAGGGCGATCGGTTCTTGTGCTCCGGTGGAGAGTGAGAGTGGCGCGACGGAGTGGGCGAAGCACGGGAACGGTCGGCCAAGAATCAGCGAAACCCGGAAGCACAGATTCGGTGCTAGGATGAAGGCGGCTGAAGCGGGAAGCGGGCAGTGCGTAGTTGAGTTTTTAGAAGTCCAGAGACCAACTGGCTCACGAATGTTGGGTATCGGGTGCCATTTAATATACATCAACCCAATAAACCTCAAAATTTTCACATGTTCTCCTTATAAACATTTCATGTGAATATGAAGTGGCTTAAGCGTAATGCAGCGACGGACTGTGGTTCTCCATGTCCGCCACGAACAACTACCACTACTACGACAGGGTCATCACGAAGTTCGGCGCCAATGGGTGTCAACAATGAATGTATTAAAGTTATTTATTCACACAAACAATTCTCACACACACTTCTTCCACTGGTTCTTCCTAGAAGACAAACATGTGAAGCCTCCTGTAGTGGGTAAGCTCATCATAGTAATGTTTAGCGGTGATGCAGAGCGTTTTACTCAACTTCTTGTGGTCGATGTGTGCAGTGTTCTCGTCGATCTTGCGGCCCAAGTACTGAATCTTTTTTAAGAACATCCACCACTCCTCTTCTATGAGCACATCTGACTCGAACAGCTTCAGTTGTGGGTCCTCTGCGTCCCTCCACGCTTCGACCACTATTCGTTCCAGCGGCTTTGGTTGTCCCATGTTAACCCAAAGGAGAGAAATCTCTTCCCAAGTCATCTTCTGGACAAACGAGAGGAACTTCTCCTCACTGTCCAGCGCAGTGAAGTCAAATTCCTGCAGTTCCAGCTTCTTTAGTGTGGCCGGAAAAGGGAAGCACTTTCCAACAGAGGAGTAGCACATGCTTATCTCTTCAAAGTCCGTTGGGACTATTCTCGGGAGAATATCCAGGTCGCCTCTGTGGCTGGTCACGTCAAGCTTAGTGAATTGGACCACCATCGCAGGGCTATCCTTCTCGAGGTCCACGACGTAATTCGCATCACCTTCGGAGTGCACCCAATAAACTATATACAGCACACCGAGCTTTTCACACTGTTGTTCGCTTAATTCTGCTAACCGTTCAACTGCTTCGGTTCGGACGCCATTGGACGCTATTTTGCTGAAGTAGTAGCCACAACGTTTTCTGTCCTCCACACCTAAGATCAGGTTGTACTTGATCTCCAGGATGCTCTCCATCAAAGCTTTCCACTCTTCGCTGACCTGCATGATATTCCGGAAATTGGCGTTGGCGTTCTTCAGGATTTCGTAGGTGATGGGGCGAGAGAGAAGTGGAGTGTCGGTTATTCGGAACATGGCGGAAGGTAGATTTTGAAGGTATCGCTCAGTGATTGTTAGGTGCTATGGACCGGTGGGGATAAACGCTAATATGAAAAGAAAACAATGCAAAAGGATTCGCAAATGCATCGTTTTAGAAGCATAGCCTTAGACTAAAGAGGACGATTAGACGAAGCGACGAAGCGATTGTTATGCGGTATGGAACAGTGACGGTGGTCCTTTTATAGCGAACGCACAGAAGTATTGTAGAAGTGATGCAGGAGCATTCACAAAGCTAGTATGTCACGCAAGTTATAAACAAATTATGTAAGAACTGACAGGACGCTGAGTAAAAAACATTATCTCCAGGCCTAATCCAAAAGGGAAGGCCTAAACTTAGGAAGGCCCTAATTTAAACCAAAAATACGTCCTCACACGTTAGTGATGTTGTCCCAGTTCATCCTTTATATGTATCGCTTTCTGGCATCACCTTCTGCCATCACGCTCTAATCCTTCCCCGCTCGGTCCCTCCAAAAGGAACGCCATGTCCGAGCTGTTTTTCAACGGCGCCATCCAAAGCCTCCATTCATCATCGCATCACGCGGCTTGGGCCTCTGACGTCAGAACCAAAAAATGCGCATTACTGAGTGTTTGTGCCGGGCCGACATGTCCTTTGGCGAGACTCCCCCACAGCCGCCCGCCGACAGCCGCTCGGAAGGTCCCCACGAAAGGACCGGCTGTCCAGGCCGCCACAAAGGCCGACGATCTTTGGCGTCTTCGGCGACGACGTGCCGTTTGTCGCCGAGAAGGGAAAGCCGCTTGCACAGCTGAGCCACAAAGGCGGTGTTCGGTCGCCTCGCATCAAGGTCATTAACTGTAATGTGCTAAATGGAATGGGCAGAGAGCTCATACTTCATGTATCGTGGTCAAGAAGGAGTACAAAGGAGTACAGAAGGAGTATTATACAGCTTTAAATTACCAACAGATGGTATTTTTCTTTAGATTTTGCTGTGCCGTGGTCGAGAGAAACAACGTTTACTTATGGTTATCGGTGAAAAAGTCCCCGCGTGAAAAAGTCCTTACTTATGAAGAGACAGCGCAGTACCAGGAGTCGAGTAGCGGACATCAAATTATCAATGTCGAAAAGTAAGGTTGGCCCGAATCCGAACCGAACCCACCGTCGGTCGACTTTTTGGGTTTTGGTTCGAGATCGGTACGACAATTTTTTTTGGGCCAATCATAGTCCAGAGTCACACAACCACCATCAGCTCTTGGTCCCGATGACATCCCTACTTAATGCATGAATCGGATCCATTTAAGTATGTGCATGCATATTGACCTGACGTCAATGGACGTCGCCTTTCTTACATGTTTCCACGATGACCTCTCCTTGTCTTCTTCCTCTGTTCGTCTTATTTTGTTGTAAAATTGCTGCAGTCACGGTGTTCCGTCGCCTCTCACAGGGCAATTAACTGTAATTTGCCGAAACACCCGACGGCGCCCGACAACCGGAAAGCGGACTAATTGCCGACGGGTTATTACGAGTGTGTGACGGTGACAAATGAGGATCAGCGCCGACTGATCCCGACTCACATCACTCCATCTCTGGAGATTAGAGGGATAGATCTTGGAGGGATAAGGACGGGGGTGCTTAGTGCGGAAGCGGTTTGGGCTATGGGCAATAAATGCGAACAAAGACCGATTCTCGTGAATCGGGAATTTATGTGCTTTTGTGGTCGCGGTGGAGTGTGCCCGTAGCACCGGAAATCAGAGCTAATGAGATGGCAGATGGTTGTGGGTACAGGTTTGGTCATGCCGAACCTTTTTCCTTTTCCTAGAACACTTTTAGGATAATTTGATGTGAAGGGTCTGCTGAGGAAAAATTTAGCAAAAAAACAGAAATGGTTAAAAAAGAGAAAAGTGTTGATATTGTAAATCTAATATATTTAAAAAAAATTAAAAAAGTAGGTAGGATCTTTTGCAAAAATTGAAATATAAGTTTGATGATAAATTGATTTAAATGATCACGAATTTGAATGAGAATGTTCAAATATAGTTAAGTTCAAAAATCCAGAAGACTTTGATGTGGACTGTCATTATTGATAGTTATAACTTGACATCCCTTTAAAAATTAGTCGAGCTTCATTTTCATTTTTTTCAATCCATTGAAAATTTAAATGTAATTTCGGTTTTTAACAAAATTTTGCCCCCGGAAGATAGACTCGTTACTTCAAGCAAAAATACGAATAAGCAAGTTAAAATTTTCTATAAGCATTTATAAAAATGCGCAAAAATAAATGTTTATTTGTCTCTAGTCAAAATCAAGTCAAACAAGCAAACAGAAAAATGATTCGTCATGTCATTACTGTAGTTGCTCTCTTTAACTTGACCAATGACATCCTCACCGTGCCTCCATCACTACATATACCTTCCATCTGCTCCTTTCCGCAAAGTCCTAAAGAATTCTACGTGAATGGCCATGACTCAGGAGCGAAGCCATTCCCACCGAAGAGATTCTTGTTTACGCCAACGCGCAAGCATTAATCCGCGTGACTTTTCCCCTTCCACCGCTCTCACGCATGGACGAAGCTCGTTGACGAGCGCATTCCCAAAATAACTGGCCGCAAAACGATGTTATCCGCACCGAGGGGATTCGGTTTTTATGTGAAAATTAATCCTAATCTTCGCCGACATTTTCGGCGGTGACATTTGGCCTGACGTCGCCGATGGCTAACGAGGTTACTGCACCACTCTTCGCTGCCACATCGGCCCGTTGCTGATCAGAGATCTGGCGGAGCTGTAAACACTGTGAGCCTTTTTGAAGCGCCATATGGAAGGAAGAAGTGGATCACCATTGCACCAGTATAATGTACTGTAGAACCGTTCAAGAAAAATTTAAAAAATCCAGAAGACTGATTGTGTGTCCGCCATCATGGTGATGGATCGTTATTATTGATAGTCATTGATGAAACTCCTTTCAAAATTGGTCAAGTCAAGGGTTAAAAAGACGCCTAGGAGTGAAAGTCATTACTGGGGCTTTTAAAAGGACCGTATATAAAGATCTTTAATCTGCGTATAAACGAGATAGACCACGGCGCATTTTCTCCAAAAATACAAGATTCTGTAAAACCCAATAATGTCTTTAAAAAAATGAGTGCAGTTAGATAAAATAAAAAAAAACGCATAGGCGATCAGTACGCTGAGGATGAACAGCTTTTGGTCTTCCAGCTGTTCAACTAAGCAGATCACACGAATGTTTCTCATCTTTATAAGAAAAATGTTCAATCCGACCTGAGAATAAAAGGCAGCTACGAAGAAAATTCATCACAATGCTGATGGATGCAATTTGCACTTACAAGAAGCCCTTCCGTGAAAGAGCGTTGGGGAAACTTTAAAAGAACCGTATAGGTCTGAGGGACTCTTTTTCAAAAATATGAGATCCTTATAGCTTGAAAAAAGTAAGAAAGCCACAGACGATCGGCGTGAGGATGAACAGTCTTCGGCCTCTCCTAAATCAGCCTCTTATATGTAGTATAGCTTGGAACAGCGGAAGCAAGGCGCAATTACGCACAGCTCCGTCCATTTTATATTCAAGAAAACCTGTGCAGAACCACCTTTTGTCCTCCAGTTCACCTCACTCTTCTGTTCACACACTTTTCTTTCCCTTTCCTTCTTGATTTTTTCATCAAATCCCTCTCACGCCGACCCCTCCACCCCGGCCCTGTCCCCCCGAACGACCAAAGATCTCCCCACCCAACGCGCTCCGATTATTTCGGCGCTTTCCTCGCGCGCCTTCCACTTATTCACGGCACCATCGAAATCACATGTTTGTCGACCAGAACTCAAGGTCGACAGGTCTTACTGTAGACCAGAGTCCGGTTGTTTTCCTTCCGCCACGGCGACGGCGCTAACATCATCTGTGGTCATGGTCCCACGGAGCCTGCGTTGATTATAATAAGCGAGAGTCACGTGGCGACGACAAGAGAGCCTGAGCGGCTTAGCTTGCACTTCTGTTATTCTCGTTTTAATTGGGCGCCCCGAGGATATCACGTTTGAAGAGGAATCTTTGGCCCCACAGGGAACGACAACAGATTGGGAATCCCTACGTGTATCCATAGATCTGCTTCCGTAAACACGTTATTCCTGCCCACGTGACACCTCACGTTTGTCATGACGCGGTGGAATGCGGAGAGGTCCTCCTGTTTTCGGAAGCCTCTTCCGCGTGGGACCAACTGCCGACGGGACCATATGCCAAGGACTTCGAAACGTCGCCGAACTGGATCTTCTGTTTTCGCCGGAGCTGACAATCACCGCTAATCAACGGCGCTCGGTTTACACAGGGATGACGGGAGGGTGTAAGACCGAGCAGGTGAGAAGAAGGAGCAGGCCGAGCTGTTTGGCCAATGGCATTACGTCACTGTGGAGACAAGAAGACCTGAAATGGTGGAATATAAATGGACCGCAATCGTTGATGAGAACGTAAAGAAAGAAAGGCAAAAATGACTTAATAAAAATACCTGGTAATGAAAATATGAGAATAAAGTGCAGCAAATGTGAAAACAAACATAAAAAATGCGAAAACAAAATAAAAAAATACGAAATACGCCACTCATCCGCTTTAATCGAATGTGTCAGGGGCAACCTCTCTAAGGATGTGCTGTCCAAATTGCGAGAAGCTCTTCTAGGTCGGTAGAGCTTTCAACCAAATTTTCCTGAAAACTTTGATACCCAAAAATGACTCGTTATCGCCCTAACGACGATATCCAATAATGCTTAAAAGGGAATTTTTGCGGAAAAGTAATACAAAAATAAAAAATTATGTTTGAAAAACAATGTTAAAAGTCATAATTTGGCTAATAGTAAATTAATGTAAATTATGTTAATAAAAAATCAAAAATCGGGAACAACAAAATTACATAAGAAAATTTGTTTTAAAAATAAGAGCTTTTATGTTTTAAAAAATCTAAACAAATTTCTCTTCCATTAAATTTTACATTTATTTTTTCAATTTTTTATAGTATAAATCTAACGATCCAAGCAAACTACGGACAAAAATTTAGTTTCGAAAATTCAGAACTTAAAACCCGTAGAAATGTAAAAACAGTCGGAAGACCATTCAATGGATGAAAATACGTGAAAATCGGGAAAGGAATAAAATAAGGAATAAGTTCGTCGTAAAATTCTATATTAGATAAAATACTCGACAACTAATCAAGTCCAAAAGTGCAAAAGAATCAAAATACTTTATAAATAAGTCTTCCGTATCCCTGGGCTTCATTTATATCCTTATAACGTTCGACATTGCAACTTCTTTGTGGCTGTTTTCAAAAATATCAAACACTTAAAATTTTTCAATTCAGCTTAGACGCTATTCCAGGAGCTTTTCCCGGTAAACATCTATAGAAAATGTCCCCAGCGGAAATAAACCTCCCCAATTTCTGACCCTTAGAAAAAATAGAAGAGAAATGATTGATTGTTAAAGATGTTCTAGTAGAAAAAGTAGAAAACAGGGAAAGCCAAAATTTAACAAACATTCTCCAAAGCAAAAATTCCCCATTTCGGAACTTCAGAATTTAGTTACTATAGTTATAAAATTTAAAAATGTGAAAAGAGGGAAATTCACAAATAAAAAATATAAAATACAGAAAATTGTAGATATTTTGTAACCAATCAAGAGCTCAATTGATACTTGTGGCGCCAAAAAATTCTTGTAGCAATATTTGCCACTGTCAATAATATCAAACATTTAAAATTTTTCAATTCAGATCAGATTCTTTGATGTTATTCCAGGAGCTTTTTCCGTTAAGCATTTATTGATAAGTTTAAAGTTATTTATTGATACTGTTCTTAGGCTGCTAAAATATCCATAAAAAAGAAAATACGTGCGATACAAACAAGCCTCCCCAATCTCTGAGCCTTATTTGCATGCTAAGGCTTGACATTTCCGTCGTGAATCTTAAAATGATTGAATAAAGTATGATGCCTAATGAGATCATTTCTGGGGGCAATCCATCTTATCGTCTAAGAAACACAAAGAGCCTTCTGTGCCGTGTTTATCCTCTAATCACGGAGCCCTGAAATAATCCCCAATCACTCTTATTACACCCGGATTCCGCGCTGAATCGCCCGAGAGTGATGATGTGACGTTGCAGATGATGATGAGGCGCTAAAAAGCAAAACTTCCGAAACGTGATTCGACAGCCCGGGTCCTCTCGATCGTAAAGCTGTTACACCTGTTCGTCGCACACCTGCTCCCACTCACGATCACTGGAACACCCAGGTGACTTGTTTTTCCGGGTCCGAGGGATTACACACCTTCAGGAATGCGTCTTCTTGATTCAGATGAGGTAGAACATGAAAGGTGTTGGTTCAATCAACTTTTAATTCCAAAAATAAAAAAATAAAAATCCCAAATTTGAATACCAAAAAAGGAGAAAAAAAATAAAAATATGTTTTTTTATTTGAATAAGGTCCTAATAAGGTCAACGTCAATACAACTGAAAATTTGATTTTCACATTCACATTCAATAAAAGTTGTGCAATAAAAAAACGATAATTCGCCATATTACCTTTCCTTGAGCTAAAGCCGTTCATTTAAGTAAATAACCGCACAAAACAGGATCAAGAAAATCTGTATGATTCCGGTCAACACGTAACGTTGGTTCAATCAATTTTTAATTCCAAAAATAAAAAAAAATAAAAATGCCAATTTTGAAAAAAAGAGGAAAACAAAAATAAAAAAGTGAACGTCGCCTACATATAGAACTTGTTTTTTATTTGATAACGTACTATTGAGAGACTATTGATATGATACAGCCTCCTGAAATTCAATTTTTACATTCAGGCAAAAATAAAAAATAACAATTGTGCAATGAAAAAACGATTCTTCTTGATGTCATTCGAAAACATCCAGTTCAGATCTTTACTGCTTCTTGGAATTGACAAATTTGCTTCAAAAGATCATGGAATAAAGGGGAAGCAACCCCTTGTAGAGTTGGAGGACAACCGTGATGTAAATGTAACCGCACGAAACAGGATAAACAAAATCTGCAGGATACTGGGTAACACAGCTCTTAGATTGACGTCGATTCTAATGCCTTGCTCTGTGTATCGAATACCTTCCATTTGACCCTTTCTGACATATAGTACATGTGCCATACAAGGGCTATAATAACCCGCTGGAAGCAGTAAGATTAAGATGTCAACCACGTTTTGTTCAATATTTTAGAAAACCGCCACTTTAACTACATCTATGATGATGAACAAAAATAAACATTTACCAATGCCTCAGGACTCGGAGGAAGTCAAGTTTCTGACTACGGTAAAAGCATAACAATTTTCATAACAAGCATAACAAAAGAAGAGTTCCCAAAAATCTTTACTGTACGTCCATCGCCCAACTCACCTTCTCCTTGTTTTGGACCCCTTCCAGCTAACCACTCACGTCTCTATGCAAATCCCCCCAGCCCCGTGCATCTCCCTCGCGATAGATTTGCTCCGTTAAACGCGATTGCGCCTCCGTGCGTCACGGCGCTCGCTTCCCGGAACTGTTTGTCCTTGCTCCCTCTCCCTCAGATCGTTCGCCACTCGTAATTAGTGGGTTCCGCCGAAGATCG
>JADLIF010002988.1:0-20912 GCA_016648015.1 Steinernema khuongi | reverse complement strand
AAACATTTAAAATTTTTCAATTCAGATCAGATTCTTTGATGTTATTCCAGGAGCTTTTTCCGTTAAGCATTTATTGATAAGTTTAAAGTTATTTATTGATACTGTTCTTAGGCTGCTAAAATATCCACAAAAAAGAAAATACGTCCGATACAAACAAGCCTCCCCAATCTCTGAGCCTTATTCGCATGCTAAGGCTTGACATTTCCGTCGTGAATCTTAAAATGATTGAATAAAGTATGATGCCTAATGAGATCATTTCTGGGGGCAATCCGTCTTATCGTTTAAGAAACACAGGAGCCTTCTGTGCCGTGTTTATCCTCTAATCACGGAGCCCTGAAATAATCCCCAATCACTCTTATTACACCCGGGTTCCGCGCTGAATCGCCCGAGAGTGATGATGTGACGTTGCAGATGATGATGAGGCGCTAAAAAGCAAAACTTCCGAAACGTGATTCGACAGCCTCGGTCCTCTCGATCGTAAAGCTGTTACACCTGTTCGTCGCACACCTGCTCCCACTCACGATCACTGGAACGCCCAGGTGACTTGTTTTTCCGGGTCCGAGGGATTATACACCTTCAGGATTTTTTTTTAATTTGAATGCGTCTTCTTGATTGGGATGAGGTAGAACATGAAAAGGTGTTGGTTCAATCAACTTTTAATTCCAAAAATGAAAAGATAAAAATCCCAAATTTGAAAGCCAAAAATGAGGAACAAAAATAAAAAAGCGAACGAACTTGTTTCTTGAACGAACTTGAATAAGGTCCTAGTTATGAGGTTCAACGTCAATACAACTGAAAATTTGATTTTCACATTCACATTCAATAAAAGTTGTGGAATAAAAAAACGATAATTCGCCATATTATCTTTCCTTGAGCTAAAGCCGTTCATTTAAGTAAATAACCGCACAAAACAGGATCAAGAAAATCTGTATGATTCCGGTCAACACGTAACGTTGTTGGTTCAATCAATTTTTAATTCCAAAAATAAAAAAAAAAAATAAAAATCTCAATTTTGAAAAAAGGAGGAAAACAAAAATAAAAAAGTGAACGTCGCCTACATATAGAACTTGTTTTTTATTTGATAATGTACTATTGAGAGGCTATTGATATGATACAGCCTCCTGAAATTCGATTTTTACATTCAGGCAAAAATAGAAAATAAAAGTTGTGCAATGAAAAAACGATTCTTCTTGATGTCATTCGAAAACATCCAGTTCAGATCTTTACTGCTTCTTGGAATTGACAAATTTGCTTCAAAAGATCATGGAATAAAGGGGAAGCAACCCCTTATAGAGTTGGAGGACAACCGTGATGTAAATGTAACCGCATGAAACAGGATCAACAAAATCTGTAGGATACTGGTTAACACGTCGACATTTGACGTCGATTCTAATGCCTTGCTCTGTGTATCGAATGCCTTCCATTTGACCCTTTCTGACATATAGTACATGTGCCATACAAGGGCTATAATAACCTGCTGGAAGCAGTAAGATTAAGATGTCAACCACGTTTTGTTCAATATTTTAGAAAACCGCCACTTTAACTACATCTATGAACAAAAATAAACATTTACCAATGCCTCAGGACTCGGAGGAAGTCAAGTTTCTGACTACGGTAAAAGCATAACAATTGACACCAAAGAGATGTTCCCAAAAATCTTTACTGTACGTCCATCGCCCAACTCACCTTCTCCTTGTTTTGGACCCATTCCAGCTGACCACCAGTGTATCTATGCAAATCCCCTCAGCCCCGTGCATCTCCCTCGCGATCGATTTGCTCCGTTAAACGCGATTGCGCCTCCGTGCGTCACGGCGCTCGCTTCCCGGAACTGTTTGTCCTTGCTCCCTCTCCCTCAGATCGTTCGCCACTCGTAATTAGTGGGTTCCGCCGAAGATCGTGCGTCGATAAGCGTCGCCATCGCTGCTGTGAATCTTTCGATTCACAAAAACGTTATTTGCGCGGGAATCCGATTAGGACTCGTGAGAACGGCGGCGGGCGGCGAGTCCGAAAACAAGACGTGAGCCGGGCGTTAGTCCACAGAAGGACGCCGCAGAAGCAGCGCACGTTCGACGTGTTCCCCGCGGAGAGGATACTCCCGATCCGCGTGGCGACAGCGAGAACTGACACGGATTTGGTCTTATCCGACACGCGATCTGGAAACCGAGTTTTGCACACTTTCAAACTTTGGACGAGTCCAGTGCAGAACACACCCTAAGAACTGAAAACTTGAGTTGGAACAGAGTTAAGTCGGGATAACCATGTGGTCAAGGACTACTTCTGTTAAAAACATGTTTCAGGCTTAATATTGGATAGACTGTTTCTGACGCTCCAATTCTTCATTACGAGGACAAAAATCAAAAGGTCTCTGAACTAAAGCTCAATTCTTGAGAAAGGCGCAAAACGTATTTTTTTCTGTTTTTGGGCTCTTGAATAGTTTGGAAACAAAAATAAAAATGGAAAGGAATTATTTAGAAAAAAAGAAAATCATTTTTTTTTGAAAAAATTCGAAGTTCAATTTTTTCTGCAGATTTACTTCCTATAGAAATACACACGTACGTGGCAAAAAAATGGGTCTTCAGGATTGCAAAAATTTTTGTACATTTCTGTTTTGAAAAAGTTTGGGGAACGCACGAACATACCGGCAAAAATTTCATGTCCTGGTGATTAGTTTAAATTGCCAATCTGAATTTTCCCGTGCCTATTTTTTCATTTGACAGGAAGGTTCTGGAGCATACTGGAGCAAGAATCCGAAATGATGAAAAAAATAAAAAAAAATAAGCTGCCAGCTCCTACATAAAAAAAGGTCCGGTGATGGTCCCGGTGATAAAAAAAAATGGCTATCCATCCCTCTTTCGCGTTCTAAGAGCCTACTGTTCTGTAAAATAAAAAACTCAATCACTTCGATCAAAAATTATGAATATCGATTTTCATTTTATTTTATTTACGAGTGTAATTTTTTTGAGTCGGAGGTCCTTGCGATTTGGCTTCTTGCTTTTCAATTTCACTCTCTCACGTTGAACTGCTTGATCTAGCATCCCCGTAAACTAAAAGGAGACAAAAATTTTGAAGTCTTGATTCTCGGTTCCTCAGAGCCGTGAAAGCTTTTGCTCATTGTGGATGATCATTCTTGTCCTCATGTCCTTTTTCCGGCTAACCTTATTAATATCCCATAAGCCAACAGTCATTCCCGGAGTGGACCGAAAAAACTGATCTTTAGATGGAATAATCGATACATTTTGTTCCGAAAACCGCTTTGAACCCCATTGAAAAACTTTGATCCAACTTCGATCCAACCCAGTTCCCAATCCGCCCGCGTGGTTCCGATCGACAAGTGACGACACGGATACTCTCCTTCCCAACACGCGAATGCATTATTCAAACGGGACAGCGATCGGTGTTGTACGGCCGTTCTGAGTAAGCGTGGAACGGGCTCGAAATTCAAAGAGCGCAAGAACACAGATCTTTGTGGTTGCTTTTAGGTGACAGAGAGTTGTAAACACATTGAGCAGAACTTTGGACATTAGCGGAGTTGTTTGCAGCAAGCACCCTTGTTGTTTGGATGTCTCCGAAGGATGCAGAGTTGCTGAATGTGTTGACTTCCAAAGACTGAAGGTCAGTCGATGTTGGAAAAGGCATCAACAAGAAGGAAGTCGCTACCGTTTCTCCAGTTCTTAAACTTCCGAAAACATGGCAGCCGGTCCAGGAAGTTCGAAATGTCTATTGAAATGGAGTTTTTCGCTGACCCAAGAAAAATTTCGTGTCGACTGAACTTATTAATATCCGAAATTGAAACTTCCGAAAACATGCCAGGAAGTTTGAAATGCCGCTAACCCTCAGCTATAAGCACAGAGCTTGCAAATAAATGTGTCTTGCTCATCGTGGATGATCATTCTTATTCTCGTTACTTTCTTCCGCAAAAATCTCATATCGATTGAGCTTATTAATATCCCATAAGCAAACGGACATTCCTGGAGTGGACCAAAGATCGCGCCATTAGAAGGAGACCTTTAAGAGTCAGATCGTTGCGACCGAGGCACCTAGAGGAGCGACCAGCACAAAGAACAAAAGTTTTCTGATTCCTTGTTGTGAATGTCACTCCAAGAATACACCTTGTCCTTGAACACTGGCGGCTGTGACCACGTGTGATTGTGACTGCACGTAAGAATGCGGAGAGCTTTTGCGGAACTAAAGCTTCTTTGAGTGTCACAGAACGGATCTCCATGGATATGTCATGGCTCTGCAGCCGTAAAAGGAAGTTCCTTCTGCCTTGCATGAGAGATGGAGATTTTAAGATCTTGTTCCTGCTTCCACAAAAGCAGCAAAGGCAGCTTTGAACAAAAGCCACAACTTCCCATAGCCTTCTTGAAACATAAAGAGTTATATCCAGGGTTCCTTTCATGTCCCTCTTCCATTGTCTTCTCGTTCCATTCTATCCCATCAACTTCCTCGGTCCGTTTCCCACCATTGTATGCCGTTTTACAGCTTCTCGCACCCATTTCCCCTCCTTCAGCCACTGTACACCGTCGCCGTCGGTCCCCACGGGTGGTTTTCGGCGACAGAAAGCGCTTCAGCCGGTCATCCGACACCGCGGCCCTCGAAACGTAAACATTGGACGAATTCGGCTAACACCCAAACAAACAAACGCAAATTTCGTCTTTTCGCGCCACTTCCTCCTCGCCTCAATCCCGTTCCACCGCCGCTCCCCGCGGACCCTTTAAGGTCTGCGAAACCCGAAAAAGACTGACTTTCCGAGTGGCGATAGGATCGCGCCTTTTGTCGTTCCCGACGCTCCCGCCTGACCGGGTCGTCGCGGCCGCCGTTTCCCGTCTCGTGACTCTCCGGCGTCGCCGCGAAAACACGCGGCGACATCAATGATCGCCGCCAGAGTCGCCGACGTCAGTCGCGTGTACTTTCCGTGGCAAAGGTCGCCTCGGCCGACGAGTGGGCGCCGAAAAACGGAGATTCCCGAGGAGGAGCAGAGAGCGTTCACAAACAGTGGAACTTGTCGGGGAAACGCGATACTTTCGGTTCAAGATCTACCGTAGTCCGCAAACAGCAGTTCTCTGAGGTTACTTAGAGGAGTCCTAGAGAACATGGGCTACCAGCCTTCTTCTCATCTCAAAACCTTTCTTCTTGTCGCTTTTTATTTGTCGGAACTAGCGGAAATGGACGAAAAAACGGCGCGGAGAAAAAGCAAGGTTAAACAAGGGTGAGAGAAGGACGACGTACTTGCGAAGATGTGCTCCGAGAAGAGGAAGGCCGTTCCCAAAGGTACATTAGCAAACAGTGGAATTTCTCAGGACCATGTCTTGTGGTGGTTCATGTTCTGCCCCACTGTGCGTTAAGGGACACAAGTGAGGGAATCTAGGGAAATTCTTGGAAAATGAAGGCCCAAACCGAGGAACCATAATTGAAGAACTGAAAATGTTCAAATCAGGATCAAAAATTCTGTTCATGCACAGCTCTGATCGGAAGAACGATTCGTGGTTCTGTTTATGGCCACTTCAAAGCCGGAACATTTTTATGCGCCGGATGGTTTATTGTCCTTTTGCCTTTCCCTTCACTTTCTGCCTCTGGTTTCCCGGGAATGGAATCACAATTCGAACAAGAGAGCAAGGGTTACACCGCGCTGATGAATGGGCGCCGAAAACGGAGATTCCCAAAAAGGAGCACAGACAGTGGAACGTGTCAGGGGAACACAATGTTGCTGAAAGCTTAAACCGAATGGAGCTGGAGATTAGCCTCAGAAATGGCGTCGGACTCATTCATGATAATCAAAAATCTTGTCGAGTTGGCTTCCCTACTCTGATCTAAATGGAGCTGCTTGGTTATGTATCAAACGAACACCGTACTCCTTTTACGTTCCGAGAGTGGGTTCAAACCGTTCAGAAGGTTTCTTAAAAGCCGGAAAGGCTTATCTTCAATCCTCCGTCTGGTTCTTAATCTGCCAGCTGTAAGATCGAAGAAGGACCCAAAGAAAGAAGGTCGAAAGACGCACGTCAAACGGTTTGCCCCGCTCCTCCCGACACGACTTGTTTTTTGGGACCTTTCCGCAGAAGATGCAATTAGTCGCCTAATCGAGCGCCGCCGCCAAGAGGACCTCCTTTACAGAATTAGAGCGGGTCGGCCGCAAAAAGAAGGATGAAGGTCAGTGAGGAGGAACCTGATCCGTGGAAGTCCGAAGTCGATGACCAGTTCTCCCAGTCGGCTCGCCGGCTTCCGGATCTCAGTTTCGGACCGCTCTCCTCGGCTCCTTCAAGTGCTGATTAATCGTGTTTTCGTCAACACACGAATAGGAAATTGCACAAACGGGTTCCTCCTTTGTTTCCTTCCCCTCTCGCTGTTTTGCTTCCCTCGAAGGCTCTAGGAGTCATGCGCTCCCGTGACTCAGGTCGCCTGATGCGACGGAAACGGAGCGCTAGGCCGGATAATGGCGTCGCCGCCCACGGACTCAGGCTGGCAGGACGGAGCCCAAATCGGTCCCCTGCGCCCTCCATCCATCTCCCAGCTGGCGTCCGGGCGACTGGTCCGAACCGGTTGCGCCGCGGCGCACGAAAATAGAACTCGACGGGTAATTCGACGACGACGACGACGCTGTAAAACAGTCTCCGCGGCCAGGCCCTTTGTGTCGTCGCCGAGGCTCGGACAATAACTCACCGCGGAAAGGGGCAAATTAACATAATGCCGCGCGCTCTCGGGTCACCGCAAAAAACGGAGAAGAAGGGGCAGCAGCTGTGGAGAGTGACCCAGCTGGGAGAGGTGCTTAATGAGGAGATAAAAGGGGGAGGTCAGCGGCAAGTTTCGGTGTTACACAGAGAGGAGATGTTCGCTTTAACGGTGGGATGACTCATCGGCCGAAATTCTTCTTTTTACGCTCTTTTAAGATTGATTGGAATGCATTGTCGATGCAAAAATCACCGTTTTTGCTCGAATTCTTTGAGAAGAAGGCCGTTAGTACTGAAGTTCTTATGGTCGCAGGACCAATCTTCGCAGGACCAATCTATACAATCCTGCCGATGGTTCACATCAAAACAACTACTCCTATGCAATGAGAGCTTAACGTCATCCACTTCTGACTCAGGGATGCTTCCTGGTATCTGGACAAACGACGAATTCCTAATGGAAACCGTCAGGAACGAAGCGATCTGTGATATTTTTGTGTCTTAGGAATGCTCTTAGGAACTAGCCCTATGACTCTGATATAAGGGCACCCAAAACGCCTAAAAATACTTGTCTCCATTGGTCCTTTAGCTTCCTCTATATTTTTGTTAAAAAAGGACTTTTTTCATGGCCCAAAAATATTTGTTTCTTTTGGTGACAATTGGCTTGCCTAATCTGTTGGATCTTCTTAAGAAGTATAACGGACTAAAAGCTCTTTGACATGCTAAAACCTGACCTACAATGAAGCAAAACATTAGACGAGCAAACTAGCTTCCAAAAATATAGAAAAATATATCTGACAGTGTGTGACTATGATATATAAAGGGACGCTAAGAGCCTGCAAAAATACTTGTTTACTTTGGCTTCCTCTATTTGTAGCGAACCGTACAGTAAAGCAGGAAAGTTCTTTATTATGTTCTGCATGGGGTCATCTGCTGAGTAGCCTAATCTGTCGGATCTCCCCAAGAACTGAAGTGGACTGAAAGCTGTGTCTAGGAGACTTCATGTTTATTGAATAGATCTCTCTCTCCCACGCGGCGAAGCACGGAATTGTTGATGTTTCGTGCTGCATATGATTTTCCTTTTCCCGTTGGATATAACAAGAGACATTATAGCATGAAAACATGGTTGACTTCCTGCCGAAGTCCCAAAACAATCATATCCACCTCACGTCACACACTAACGACCCAATCCCGCTCCTTGATTGAATTTCCGCCCGCCGCTGGAATAAATTATGGAGACCTGGGGCAAACAGCATGACGTCGTGCTAAGCCGCTGCAAACGAGCTCCAAAGCGCCGCCGCCGGAGTCATCACGCGCCGGCGGTAATTATACGCAATTTGATGACGCGGGTCAACTCGCCGACACCGCAATTCTCCCTCTGTTTTCCTCGGTTTAATTGCGATCGTGGGCGCGCCCGACGCGGCGGCGCACAAGAAGCTCCGAGGCGACAGAACCCTCTTGATTACAGCGCGGGGTGTAATCCGCGGCGCCTTGGCTCCTTTTCTCAAGAGGCTCACGCATGGATGATCCCTGGGCGCCAGGCGTGAAGTAGAATGTTTGCTATCGGCGTCTTCGAAGGGTGCCACATGGTGGTAGAGTTTTTAAATATAGAGGATTCAGCTGGCACATCCTAAGCCGCAGTTAATTTAACAGATCGAACCCGGTCCGAGGACATTCCTGAGGGGGTATCTGAGCTCTCTTTAAGATTTTAGCAATTCGCTTTAACACGATCGTAATTCAGGAAGCAAAAATTCAGTGTTTGTTCAATAGAGAACTGGGAAAATACGGTGAAGAGTGGCTAGCTTTCCATATTTACCGAACATTATTATTTAGGTCGCCAAAAATAGGAGTACGGGTGGCCTACCATAAAACCTATGAGAACCTTTTTAATTTATCTTAGGAAGAAATTTTAAATATAGAGGATTTAGCTAGCACATCCTAACCTGGTCCTAAGGGATTCCTAACCTGGATCAGTGGTCGCTCCACATCGCCTTTTTGCCCACATGTTTACAGAAAGCCTATGCGATCAATTCCGGACGGATGGGCTTTTGATTTTAACAGGTCATTAAAAACGGTAATAAAAAAGTTCGATCATGGTCCGGTGTAACACAGTCCGGTGGCCAAAAATGCGTTTGTTTAAAGACAAATACAAGGCGTGAAGTCGAAGGAGCAGAATGCTTACATAGAAAATACGGTGAAGGGTGGCTACCATATTTAACTACCATATTTATAAAACTGTACTGTTTACGGCGTCAAAAATAGGAGTACGGGTGGCCTACCATAAAACCTATGAGAACCATAAAGCCACCCGCTCTTACAATTTTACGATGTTTACCATATTTTATTGCTTTGTCCGGTACCTTTACGGGCAAACAAAGATCGCTATGGGAAGAAAAAAGCGGGAAAAAGGATTTGCTGGGTTAGGGGGGACAAACCCGGCTCTGCTAGAGAGCTGCTACTGTGATCCATCGACATTTCATTGTTGAATTCACGGAACAAACGCTTATGAACAGATCTGACTCAGATAGGAGTGACAGAGCAGTTCCCAGTATTCATCGTCAGCGCTTATTTTCAGCCCAAAGAAGCTCCAACACCTCATAATCCCCCCTTTCCAACTCGGATGATCCCCGGAGTCGAGACGTAAAATATGCTGTTTATTACCGGCACCTTCTAAGAATGCCGCATAACGATAGAGATTATAAAATGTACAAAAGTGTAATGCAGCAACGAGTCGCATAACGGAGAGGCGAGAGAGAATGGATCGGTTGGGGATATCACATCATTAAGAAGCTAACAAATACGAGAGAGACGAGAAGCCGGATACTTGGTGGTGGTATGAGAAGGTAGAGGAGGAGACTCGGACTCGCCCTGACAAACCAGGGAGATAACAACGACGATGCACACGCACTGGGAGGAGGGGGAGGGCTAGAATGGATGTCGAAGAGGACTCTTTGTACAAGAAGAGGAAGCTACTATACAGGTCGAACGGGGTGGTGAAGTGAGACGAGGCTCGAGGCAACCCGCAACGGAGAAGGAGCACACACAATCACACACTATGTACAGGAGGTCGCGACGACGTGATCGCGCATCGTAAACGGAGTCTGCTACTACGGACGGGGTACGGTACCGCGTGTGTGGGACTACAACTTGGCCGGCCCAGCCGGTCGGTGCTGCGTGTGGCGGGGACTGAGTAGGCGACGGGTGGGACAAGAACTTGAAGTGGATGAACCGTATTTGGAGTGAGAGGGAATAAGTTACGTGCGACGGCGACGAAAAGCACAGATTTCTGAGGAGGGGGGAGAAGGAGGAGGTGTAAAGCAGTAGAACAACTGTGGGAAGGAAACAACGAACAGCGATACCCATGGACCCGGCAACCACAGTCACCCCCGGCCTCCAGAAGGCCAGGGCGGACTCGGGAGTGCAAGAAGAAGACTGTACACGTTTCGACGCGGAATAGAGAACTCTAGGAAGGTGGTATGTACAACGACAGCGATACGCGCGCGCGAGGTAAGTGGTGTTGGCAGCATGTATGTACACAGGGTGGTGAGAGGTGCGACGACGATAAAAGTCTAAAGAAGCTATGGAGAAGGGGAAGCTACGCGAATGGTTTAGCCCTGAATGGAGATGGACGCCGTACTCGAGGCACAGGAGAGGAGAGTTGAGAGGAAGGAGAACAATTTACATCCCGTAAAGAAGTTGGCGTTGCTGAGACTGACTCACTTGTGTGGATAAAACTCTGAGAAACTGTACAACTACCAGGCGGAAGAGTTGAGACTAGTTCGGTGGTGGAAATGCAGAAGCTACAAACTAGGACATGGGCTACGACGGTGGTGGTGGTGGTGGCGGGGACGAGGAACATTAGCACGGATTGGGGACGGGGAGCGGAGTGAGAATCGTTGTTGGAACCCTGGGAGCAGGGCGGCCCCCAGGGGGCCTAGGCCTGCGAGATCAGCTCGTTGTTGAGCTGATGCTGGTGCGGCGATCGCGGAGATCCGAACATGTGCATAATGTCCACCTGAGAGAGGTTGTGGTGCTGGAGCGAGTCGCTTTCGTTCTCGAAGCCGCCCCACACCGAGAGGTAGTCTTCGATGAACGAACCCGAAGAGAAGAAGGAAGAGGAGGCGCCCGACGAGGACTGGCCACTCGAGGACAGTCCGCCGCCGAAGCCGCCGCTGCTGCTACTGGTGCTGCTAAGATAGTTCCAGCCGCTCGAGTCGTAACGGTACGGCGACCATTGTGACGAGCAGAAGAGGTCGTCGTAGAAGAGATGCTGCTGCAAAGGAGCAGGGTTAGGGCCTCGGGTCTCGACACGACTGCGCCTACCTGGGGCGAAGTGGAGATGTCCATATCCTCCTCGGACTCGGCGTCGGCCATGTCGATGGTCTTCTTGGGGGTCGCATCACGATTCCATTGATGCTCGCCGTCCGCCTCGTCGTCCATCGGCTCCGAGATCGCTTCCGCGACGTCCTTGACGTCCATCGCTTCGCTACTACTAACGTTCGTCGGGGCGCTGACCGCTTCGTCCGCTTCCATCAGACTGCCCAACACATCGTCGCGTTCGCTGCTTTCGGACAACTCGCGCTGCAATGAGAGAGGAGTTAGCATATGGTGGTCTTAGTCCTTGGAACAAGTCTTAAATCTGTCGCCTGATTAGGCTCGATCTATGCGGAACTGTGCATTCTTCTATATAATGCAATCTTTGACAGTATTCTAAGGGTGTAAGGGAAGGAGTAAGGGTGTAGAGAATGCGTATAGAATCTAAGGTGAGGCTTGAAAGGTGTATCTGCAAGTTGTGCCTTTTGGAAACTACCCTATCGGCGTTGTAACTCGAAAGCAGGTATCTGTTTTAGGTTGTTAAGCCCGGAAGGAATCGTCTTACCATTCGGCTTCAGCTCCAATACTCTAGGGTGGCATTTCTTCTTTCCATCATATTCTTTATCATTTTATTATATTATTTATACTATCTCTCTATATGCTCTTTTCTATCATCATTTTATGTTCTTTATTGTTCTATTCTTCTCTATACTCTATCTCATTCTTCTCTCAATTCATGTATGCCTTTTAATGGTCTCTGGCACTCTAGGTATCTCTCTCGGAACCGTTCCACATTACTCCCCACTCTTTTCTCCTCTGAACGCATAAAAACCCGGCGTTCCTTCCACCGCCCCCACCGCCCTAGTTTCAATCGCCCAAATCGGGTCCACGCGCCTACCTGCAAACACTTCAACGTGTTGTAGATGAGGACTGATTTGCGGAGCGAAATCGGAGCATGCGATGTGTTAATGGTCTGAATTTTGGAGATCGACAGATTCAGCATGGCGCGTTTTCGCTCGACTTCCGCGGGTGCCGAACTGAAGCGAACGGGCGATAAGAACACGGAGCGGAGTGTAGCAGGACAAACCTTGAGCCGAAGGTCGCGTTGCGCGCCGAGGAGGAGAGGAGATTCGGGGAAGATGACAAGATCCCTGCGGAGCCTACACGTTGATCGGCCTCCATTTCCGCCGCCAGGGTGGTGAACCTGCTGAGAAGGAGAGCATGAGTGGATGAGTGAGGAGTTTGGAAGGGACCAGCGGGCTATGAAGCTTGTGGATCCTTGAGAAAAGGAGAATAGTTGGTCCATGTAATGAATCTAATACCTTTTGATTTTTAGCACCAAAGATCTAAGGCAGGTTTTAAAGATTGTGGCTGTAGCAATGACTTCAGAGAGTTAACTCCCACCGAGGACAAAGCTCAGAAGGGTCGGAATAGAAAGGACCAATTGGTTCATTCTGATCATTCAAATACATTACACTTTCTATTGCACTTCAGATACAGTGAAGTACATTTACAAGCCTTTGTATCTTCTTATTTTTTTTCACCTGTGTCTTCCAGGTTCCCTAGGGAGAAGAAGCGAATGGGATCACACTGGGCCATACAACCTTTTTATCACAGCTGCTCTACCCTCATATGTCCCTTCACTTCCTCTCCTTCCCTCACAAAGAAGCCGATGAGAAAGACAGTCCAAACCGTTCGCTCCCTCAGATACTCTCTGGGGCCGCTGGGAGACAAACAAACCTGTAATGGGGCGAGGTGGAGGAGGAGAGCGTCGCTGTCGTCGAGGGCGACGACGAGCCGTTCGTCGTCGAGGGCGCGAGGAGAAAGTCGAACATGTTGGAGAAGTCGCTACACGTATCAGGGGGCGAAGTCGAGGGGAGGGAATGCGTCGTGGAGCACGATGAGGAGGAGAAGGAGAACCGGGAGGAGGAGGGAGGGGGCGACGACAGCGACGCGCACAGTTCTATCACCATGTTGAGTTAATTTTGAGCAAGAAGAGGAGGCCGCGGAATCTGAAACGACGAGAAGCTGTCAGTGGGAGCCTCTGGAGGAGGAGGAGGCGACGGAGACTCGCGAGCATTCTCAGAAGCTGCAGGCTGCCTGCTACTGCTGCTGGAATGGATGAGCGCGTTCGCTCTGTGCAGTAGTGGTGCTGGCGGTGGTGGTGTAAGGCGCGCTGTGCGATCGCAAACAACGACCACCGCCGCCGCTCGACGGTCGCCGGCCGACTGCCTCGCTCCGGGCGGAGAAGAGGGGCAGAGCGCCGGGCGGCCTAGAGAGCGCGGGCGACGCGGAGCGCGCCAGAGAGGGCGTCCCCGATAGCGCGACGACATCGATTCGGTCGCGCGGCCGCGCCACGCCCCCCGCCTCCTGGAGGTAAACAGCCGCGGCGGCGGCGACAAACGACGTCAGGAGCCGCCCGCGGCCGATTTGCAGCAAATTCGCGCCCGCGACTCGGCCAGCCGTAAATAGGCCCGCGACATGTGACAAAGGCCCGCGAGGTCCTGACGCGAAATAAACACTTTGGGCATGCACCGCGGGTCTCGATGCGTTCGCATTAGTTCTTTTGTGTGTCAGCGTCTTATAGGGCGGAACGTGGTTTCTCTAAAGGTCTTATGCTACGTGTGGACGGGGAGTCAAGAAGCCAAGACGGCCATAATCAAGTAGCAGAAAGTTTTACTATAAATAAGATTTTCGGGCCTTGCTATCTTATGTTGGTGTAGATCGAAAAAAGATCCCGGAAGGAACCACAAGATGAGCCTCAATTGGACTTCCCTGGCAGGTAGGTTTAGGAAATAGATACGGCGAACGTACCTCTAATCTTGGGTCTTATAAGACTCAAGAGGTTCTCAAGAACCACGTTTTCTGTTAAACACTGACATCGGCTTTTGGATGTAGTCCTGACACGAAATATACAATTTGAGCTTATGACAAGGACTTAAGTTCCCCGTTCGTGTGCCGAGATCATACAAAACCAAAAGAGCTCTCAAGAAGCTTGTTTAATGTGAAGTCTTAAGGCGAAATTGACAATTTATGGCAGGAAGCTGGATCGGAGTGCGATTGTGGCGCAGAGGGCAAAAATCCTTGTCATTTGATCTGCATGACAAAGCCACAGGAATAGAGGATACTAGAGTAGAAGCAGAACGGCTTGGGCCTCAACTTCCGCTTGTATCGCCTTTTGTGCTTAAATAAGCCTTATAAATAAAAATTCCCGCATTTGAGAACTCAAAAGGGCAAAACTCGAGCATTTGTTGTGTAGCACTAAAAGTGCTTTCCCACTCACTTCTAAAGAAAGTTGTTACCACTGTCCATCCCTGATATGGCGCCACCTTCCTAGTAGATTTACTGTAAGAAGGCGTGCCCGTTGACGAGCCGAAAATAGGCGCTCGCGTGTCATGTGACAAGGACCCTGGAGGTCCTGACGAGAAACAAACAATTTGGGCATGCATCGCCGGGGGCTGGATCAGTGGGGATTGCTGTGGCGGGAGATCATATTTCTCCTGTTGTGGGCTATCCCTTTCTAGTGCACTGGGAGGGCAAAACTAAGGAGAAAACCAGTCTTTATCGCCGGATGTATTCGACAATGCTGCCAATGACAGGGAAAGAAGAACCGAAGTTGAAAACAGAAAGTGCGACTTTTACGACCAAACGAAAATAAAGCCTATCCGTCTTGTCCTCAAACTTTTCCAAGAGCTTTCCCAGTCCTAGAGCTCTACTTCTCACACCCAAACATACTCTGAGAAGGCACGGCCGAGTGACTAAGGCCTCCGTTCGCAGCATCAACTGTAGAAGATGACGTGCTGGAGCGAACGCTCCTGTTTATTCTCTCACGGTCTCCTTCTGTATGTTTAGCCTGCATCGTGGGCGCTCGTTAGGCTGCGTGGGCTGACCCCGAATCCCCGTTTGGCGGGGCGGAATCGCGCCCAAAGCCTCGCCGAGGGTCAAAAAGGGTGTCCGATTTCGGGGGATCGCTTTCCGGGGAGTGGGAGGGGGGCTTGTTAGGAGCAACCGTAGGGTAGAAGGAGCAAAGCAGAGGGTCCAAATCAAGCCAAAACTGACCACTTTATAATCCATTTCCATCTCTGACCCCTTCTTAGCTCCTGTAAACCGGCTTCTAATTCCTTCCCCAAATCGGCCCCCGGCAACAGGAGGATCGCCAACGGATACGCGCACGTCACTCCAGAGAAGAAGCGTACGTGCGTGGTGAATGGTCCTACCACGAAGTGCCGCGGCGGATTCGGGCGAAAACAGCGTCACTGACGAATAACAAGTTCCCGATGAATATTCGCGCCGCGAAGAAGAAGCTGTTTTCGCGGAGGCCGCCCCTGTTATGACGCGTTATGAGTGAGGAGTCGGAGGCGTTGTTTGTGGAGCCCCTCCGGGCGTCCTCTATTTGAGGAGCTGCTTGAGCAAATCGGCGTTTTTTGCACGAAAGCAGCTGTGGATTGGTTTGCAGCACCGTCGCCGGCAAACCACCTTTGCGTGGCTTTGGAATTCACCATAGAAGAAGGGACAATGGGAGGTCTTTGTCCTCGAGAGGACAGATGATAGAGCTAGGAGAAAATCCACTATATAAGGAGGGATATATGGAGTGTAAAGCTCTCGTTCCGCCAAAATTAAAAATGCAATCTCGAAGCTAAAGGCGATATGGAATACAAGGCGGCGAAGGCGATTAGACCATCGAGCCGGAATCGATTAGTCTTTCAAGGGAAAGTCGAATATAGAGCATGTATAGTGAAGATCGAAGCATAACCGAGATGCCCGAATCTACGAATGGATCTCACGGAACCTACGAATCCGTCGATTCCAAAATAGCTCCAAATCGAGGGCGTAAACACGCATTTAGGCAAGCAGTTGGCGATGATGAGGCCGTTAACCGTCCGGTAGCCCATAAAAGTCCGCAAATGTGCAAACGGGCGCGGGTGCGAGGGCGTTTCGCAGGTACTTCTAGAGCAGGGGTGCAGTTTTCATTGTCTCTAGATCTGACACCTCTTACAGTCGCAGAACTGGAATGGGAACGTGGATTAGAACAGTCAATTGATTAGAACCCTTCAGTTGGGGTCAGTCCTAGGGACGGAAAACATGGATTTTTGGCTCACAGAAGGCTCGAATTGGACTGAACAGTGATCAGCAGTAGGCAGCGCGTTCATGTGGCGCAATCTCAACGGTCTTGTTATCACGTAGACAAGAAGGCTAGGTCATGTGCCGTGGAGTGACGGCGATGTGAAAGATGCGCTATCAGCTATTCCTAGTATGCGGAGAAAAACGTGCGATGGGCAAAGATGGACTGTTGGTACCCGGAATTCATCGACTTCTTGTCAGTCCTCCTTATTCATAATAGACCCAACGTCTTAAGGATAAAGTTTAAAGAAGCTTTCAGCCCCTGTAACCGGTATGTTTCTTCTTCCAAAAATTGGAGCAAAACTCTTTTCCTGAGGCTGTTGGACGTTCTCATTTTTGGATGCAGTTTGTAGTCATGTTCGGGTCCCTGTTTCCAGCCATCTTCATCCTTATCATCGCCAAACAGCCCACCAAAACTGTCAGCCCAACGTCAAGAGGCTCCTATCGAAGAAAAACGCGGGAAAAAAGGACATAAAAGACCGATTAGCGGGGCAAATAAGTGCAAAGTTTCGGGCACCGCAATCCATCTCCTTCGTGCTGACGCCATCACGCAGACAAGCAGGCTCGGTCATGTGCCTCCACAAGGATGCGCCACTATCAGCCATTCCCAGAACGGGAAGGCGAAAAACATCGGCGATAAGGAAGCGGACTGAAAGGTGCGCAGAGCCGATGAGTCACGGCTTCTCGTGACCATCTGCCACGGTCTCCTCGTCGAAGCAGGCGATGGCACAAAAAAGGACGCGCCGCGCAAGTCGATTTATGGGCCTGCGCGAAGCAGATGACGCGCCATGGCAGATAAGACGTGGAAGACGGCAGAAAAAGTGATTGCACAATCGATCGCACACCACACAACGAACGCGCTCCTTTTGTACTGCCAGGCCCGTGACAGTGACGCCGACTTCTGGAAGATTCCACCCGGCCATCATCCTTGGCTGTCCTAAGCCCAGAATAGTGGGACATTGTAATGTTTACGGCTGAAGATTCTGGAAGGACCTTCTTTCCAGTATTTGCTTTTGGGTAGGAGAGAACATACGTCTGGGTAGATAAGCCGATTCTGCGCTTCCAGAGTCGGATCGCTGTGGGGTCAAAGAAGCCAACAGAGATCTCGAAAGCAAGAGAAAGTCAGATGACTCAGAATTCTTATAAACTGTTGTACCACGTTCTCGAAGCTCCCACTTAACCTCACGAGGCCAACACAAATCAAGGTAGCACAGGAATGGGACCTCGTTTTGTCTTTAACATGATCTCCTATCATTTGACACGGCGGGCTGCATTCCCAAACTTAACGAAAGGTCCGCATTCTATTGGAATCAAGAATCGAAGCAGTTCAGGATGGCATCATTTTTGAACAAAATATGAAGCGAAGTGTTTGCCTTCTCGTCTGGGTTACATGTGTACACTTGTCGCTTGTAGATTGGACTAATTCTGAGCTAAATGGATTCATTAGATGCTCAAAGCTCAGCACCCTCCACAAGATCTCTGTTGCCCTTGTCCGGTCCCGTGACAGTAACACGTATTTAACCGCGTTCTAGAACGTTCTGTGCACCGTAAACATCCTCCCCTTCGAAAGCCCAAAATAGCCCTCCATATGCAAGGAATTCGTGTGTTTACGGCCGAAGACTCTGGAAAGAACTTTAGAAGCCGGCTCTATGCGCGCTTTGAGTGGCTGTTCTACGGTAGAATCGCGGAGAGTGTGGTCAACTTGACAAGAGAGTCTATTTTCGAAGATCGTGTTTGTGTGGGATAGGCACGTCGCATCGACATTCATCGGATTAGAGTACCAGTTGAAAGAACTAGAACCCTATTCAAATGTTGTTTCGACAGGAAATGTTTTCAGGATGGAGACTAGAATAGATTGGGAGATCCTTCATGCTGGTTCTTAGTGGCTTCTTGTTGTATAGAAGCTCTAGCTATCCCCAGAAGTTGCGTCACACTGTATATATAGCAGAGTATCACATATCCTTTAACCACGGAGCCTCCCGGTCTCGATAGGGGTTAGATAAGGATTGCTCCGGGTCTTCTGGACCCAGTGTGACAAGCAGGCCGTAAACAGTCCTCCCGCACTAGATCGTCACCGGTGACGTCACAAGCGCACTTCACACCGACGAGTGACCTTTGAAAGTGGAAAAGAGTTCCTCTCGCCGTCGATCGCCGCTTCCTCTTCGCCGTCGCCTCCACCTCTTTGAAGCAGGCCGTCTTAATTAATCCCCAGTGTCGCCCAAGACGACTTCTTATGAAATGTCCGCCTGCGGCTTGGCCGCGGCTCTCAAAGGGAGCAATTAACATTTCGGTCGCCGAGACCACTGACATCCGATCGCCTGTCGTTGCCAGTCGTCAGCGACGTCATTAGTTTCTACGCAAGTAGCCGTGTTTATGGGCTCCGTCGAAGTGGAGTGATGTGTCGCCGTGTGAAACGCCGATGGGTACTTCTTTGTGGGAGGTGGCGTGAATAATGAGCGGAGACAAAGCACTGTGTTTTTTGATGAAAACACGGCAATTAAGAGAACGATGAGACGGGCGAGTGAAGAAGGAGCAGTTCGCAGAAATTGCCAGTTCGCACCCGCCTCCTTGAAGACTGTATTTGGGGAGATTTATGGGTTCCTTCGAGGGAGGGATTGTCGCTCTTTAAAAGCAAAATGGCACGTTTCGGTAAGAGCGATGTTTAAAACAAAAAGAGGGGCAAGTGAAACGTTCTAAGATGGTAAGGAAAGTACTTTCACTGTGGACATTCCATGAGGGACGAGCCACATCTCCAGTTCGCCAAAAATATTGGGAGATAAAGGTGGTAAAACTTTGAGAATTAACGCTTATGGGCGACATTATAATGGAGGACAGGTAGTAAATTCCAGCTAATATGCGTTTCTTTTACGACTATGTATTTAGTAAAAAAATGATGTTAGATATCCTGGTTGTTTACTGTCCACAGTTGTATGGTTCTATGGTTCTGCATCCCTTCTTGATCACACACCACTAAAGTCAATCCAAGCAGTTGGAAAAACCAAACAACACCCATTGGAGGGTGCAATAACAAAGAGTATGGCAGCTGAACGTACAAATATGACTCAAGTGTAGGGCTCTGGTGACGATAGTTGAAGCAGCAACTGGAGTTGTTGTTAGGCTGTAAAAGTAGGTCAGAAAGCAAGCTGACACATGAAAGGAACAACTGGAGGGCAGATTTGGTTAAGCTTTCATTTCAAAAGTCAATGGTTATGGTTAACTTGGGCTTGTCCAAAGCTTTAGTGGAACTGCTCGGTTTTATCGTCCATTTGCTTCCCGACCTTTTCTCCTTCTGCTTCTGCTTCATGTCGTTCTCCGATCAATCTCCCCATTAAGCCGTTTGGTCTCTAGTTCTGAGCTTAACTTCTTCACACCCTTTTAAAGACTCAACGACCATCATAGTCTTCTAAATTTAGTGGAATTTGTGCTCACCGAAAGGACACGGAACAAATGGAACGCGGCATGTGACTGCCATGAATAGCACTCGAGCACAATGAGACAGAGACGTGTCTGTCTGTTTGTTATTTTCGTCTCTCCGACCACAATTCCTCTCAATATCGACATAACCAGTCTTGTCTGCAGACATGCAGTCTCGTCTCGTCTCTCCAGCGATGCCTTCCAAGTGAGACTTAATTGTCGAGGGCACTTGGAAGGAATAACTAAACGGCAAACGTGGAAGTTTCCAATCAATTCCGCTCTCGCAAGGCCGAGACGATAAATATACGTTTGAACTTCGTGTTTTCCATAGTTTGGCGCACAAAACATGCCATCGATCACCAAAGCGGCTAATCCTGTTATTGACGTCGTCTGCCCATGACGCCGCCTCAGAGGGAGGCGTGTTGCACTTTAGCCGAGCCTCAGCATTCCCGACGGGCTGTTTTTTACGCTCCCGAGCCTAGTTCCGCTGGGAACGCAAGGTGCGTGGGAGATACGGTAGCCAAAGGTTATTGTTAACAAAAGCGGCTTTGAAATCCCACATACGCGTCTGGGCTCCTTTTTCGCTGCCGTCGTCAGCCGTAGTGCTTCACAGCGAAAATAGGGAAGCCGGAGGGAGCCGAATGCATTGTTCACTCTGTTTTGACGAAGTCTTGTTGAAATGATTTGTTAGGGCAGTTTGGTGCAATGGCGTCGAAGGAACAAAGGCTGAAGAGAGCGTGTTTTGTGGACGACCGTTTTGCAGGAGCAAATGCTAAGTGGTGCATGGAATTAAGGTGACTGATTTTTTAGGAAAATATGGAGAGAAGAGGCTTAAAAATAGAGTTCATATTCTTAGGAGAACATTTTCTAGAACTGGGGAAAGGAGAGACACCTCTTTGAGAGCGGCTTGTCATTGGGATCAAAGTCAATTCAATTCAAGTGGTATAGTGGTGTGGCCATGGTGACCGTTAAGTACTGTTGGAGAACGTAAGTATGCTCAAACTCTAACAAGAATTAGTCAGGTTTTCTTGAGAATAAAGAAACTATAAAACGGATAGTAGTTTTGATTGTTCCGGAATCTGGACTACTTTTGTTTATTTGGCTGAAGACCTGTACGTGTTCCACAGGAAGAAGACCTCTGAAGACCGGAAGCGAGGACACTACCATTAAAAGGCAAACAGATGTAAATATGGCCATTCCGTTTGAATATATTAGGGTGTTTTTGCGTCCCGAGCGATGTCTTAAGTGGAAAATATAAATAGTGAGGAATGTCTATGTATTTTTATGTGTCTTATGGTCATAAAAAACATCTTCTGTTAGTCTCACATCTCTTAAAAAATGTGTAAAATATGGAAGATATTGAACAGTGCGGAAATTCAGAGGATGACAAAAATAAAAACA
>JADLIF010002979.1:0-25840 GCA_016648015.1 Steinernema khuongi | reverse complement strand
GCACTTCGATGGACTGCCGCATCCTTTCCCGTAGCTGCTGCTCTAGCGCTGGGAACTCGAGCTTCTTCTTCGTGTGCGAGGCGACCGCCAGGTGGACGGAGATCGTGATCGTGCTCATGTAGCGCATAAATTCGTAGTTCTGCGTCTTGTGGATCCGGGTCTCGTAGAGGTCTAGCGTCTCGAACGCCTCGATTGCTCTTTTCACAGCCGACATAGACACGTTCTTCCCCAAGTAATTATGGTAGGGTCCGCTGTGAAATCGGTCCAATTCGTCGCAGGTTGAAACGATAATGGTGAAATCGAAGAAACGTCCGCGGAGATCACATGGAAAGCACTCGCTTCGATTTACCGCGTAAATTCCTATCCTCCGCGCAAGACCATCGCGAAAACTCCATGGCGATCACTTCTTGACGGAGCAGCCCATCTTGGCGAAGCTCAATAACGTGATAGGTGACTTTCAAAGCCAGGCGAACTCCGAATGAGTCCGTCTCGTAGGAAATCTTCACCTCAAACACACGAAAGCAGTATAGACAGTGCTCTGCCCTCCCTGACACAGACGACTCATATCGCTGGACCTCGTCGATCGTCTCGCCAATGAATAAGTGTCGCCCGATGTTGGCTTCGGTTAATTACCCAACTTTGAGGTAGTTATTAGATCCGCCCTTTCACATGGAAGTGGCGCGATAAAAATTTTGGAACTGCGTCCCGCAAGGGATGCTTATAGGACTGTATGTGAGTTGAAGAGTGGAGGAAGGCTGCAAGAATGAGATACAGAAGTCGCATTGTCGCTTTACGTCATCTTATCGAACACTGACAAAATTCATATGCTTGGAACAGTAAAGAACAGCCGATGGGAGACGAGAAGGAAAGCATCCCCGTAGTCTTCCCGAAGAAGTCCGTTCGACAGGTCCAGGAAGACCACCTTCGACCCTACGTCCACGACGAGGCCTCGCGGAAGCACGGAAACAACAAAATGCTCCAAAGAACCTCCCTCTCCCTCCGATTTCAGATCAAACGCAAAAAAACAGCCGCAGACATTGATTTCGCTTCTTGTAATTGTATCGCTACGAAATAAATAATTTACAATCTAATTTTACGTCGTATATTGCGCTACAGAATGCAGAACGCACTTCCACTGTGGCAATCTATGGTCAGGAAGGGGGAAGAAACATTTCACCAGTTCTTCCTGAGGATTCACCAGTTCTTCCTGAGACACATTTGAATGCCGTGTCTGAGACAATGCAGGATGTATGATACTCAGCTCCTAACATGGTGACGTTGTGTGGTGCTAGCCGTTCGTCGTCGTGTTTTGTGATCCGCCGCTATTTGCTGCTTACACGCTATTTACCCGTATCGCCATGGATTATCAAGGTTCGTGCTGTCTTCTCATTCGCGTGTTATGCCCTCTCTGTTCTAGGTGGAGCTGAGCGTTGCCAGGTGACGCGATTTGTCGAGGATGTTGATCTCTTCCGAGATCTCTTCCGAGATCTCAACCTCACTCCCGATGCGCCCGTTATGGCTGACAAGAAGCCGCCAGGAGTGAAGGCGGTTGGCTCCCACAAGTCAGTCCGCTTCATCGAAGGTCCCAAAGGGCGTGCAAATGCCCATGCTGCCATCGTCGTCGACACGAAGAAGGCTGCCTTCCACAATCCTGAATGCCTGATCAACAAGGCCATGGCAATTGTCAACATCATGCCCGACCAGAAGCTCCGGAAGTCTGACGTCGACCGCTTAAAATACCAGTTGAAGGGCCTCTTCGTGGAGACAAGACACACCAAGCGATCGCGTGTCTTCCCCATCGCCTCTGTCACTGAAGAATCGGCCGCCGAGAAGGTGTTCGACGATGGCCAAGGGAACAGCATCACACTGGTGCAGTACTTCCAGGAGCGCTATGGAAAGCAACTGAGGTATGCGCACATCTTTTCTGACCATTGTAACATCCTTGCAATTCTAGATTCCCTCAGGCACCGCTCATTGTCGTCAGCGAGAACAAGACAAACTACTACCCAATGGAGGTCTGCTACGTCTGCGACAAGCAGCGCGTCGCTTTCAACCAGCAAACACCGCTCCAGATCCAGAAGATGAGCCGCGTAAGTGACTTCGTCTAGCTTTCTCATGCTACTATCACCATTGCAGGCTAGTCCTACTCCACCGGCTCAACGCGTGCGTCAGAACAAGGAGAACATGCGAGCGGTTGAGTTCAACCGAGAGAATCCCTTCCTCGGCGAAGCCAGCGTTGGAATCAGCGCGCAACCTCTCACCTTGAAAGGACGCATTCTGGAACCACCCATTATTGGATATGGCAAGAACGTTAGCATGGCTGTCGCGAAGGACAACGGAAGCTGGTGTATGGACCGCCAGAAGCCACACTTCATGTGCCCCGTCGACTTAGGCGTCTGGGCCATCTACGTCATCCGCGCCAGTCCGCGCGACATCTTGGATCAGCAGAAGTTTGAGTAAGTCGTAGCTTTATCCTAAAAAATTAACTTAAACAATTTCTTTCAGGCAGTTCATCCGGTTGTACATGCAAGAATGTACCTCCCGTGGAATGCGTGTTGGCGATCCCTCGGAGTGGGACACTCTGAATGCGGACGCTGACCAGATCACCGCTCGCATCAAGAGGGCGGCGCAGAACGGATGCTACTTCATCTACTTCATCACGAGTGATGCAGTTAGGGACATCCACAGTATGTAGTGTATCCCATTAACATTTAGTAATCTCTATTTGCAGAAGTCATGAAGTATGCTGAACGCAAGTTCGGCGTCATCACCCAGGATATGAAGATGTCCAGCGCCAACGACGTGGTTACCAAGGGAAAGCGGCAAATGCTGGAGAACGTCGTCAACAAGATTAATGTGAAAATGGGTGGAATCAGCTACGAGATGCGCATTCGTGACCCTGGAAACAATGTGCTTCCGAATAGCCGCTTGTTCATCGGATTCGCCATGAGCCACCCGGCTCCTCAGACGACGCATGAGCGTAACAAGGGCATCGCTCCGAAGTCTCCTAGCGTCATTGGGGTATGTGATCCTTCTCTACATCACGGTATTAATCGTTCTTCTTGTAGTTCGCTGCCAACATGAAGGAACACCCCTGCGACTTCGTAGGAGATTGCGTCTTCCAAGAACCCAGGCGTGACGAGAAGATTGGAGTCATCCTCAACGTGGTTAACCGCTTCAGAAATGCCCGCGGCAAGTTCCCGAAGGACGTGATCATCTTCCAAAACGGATCTTCCGAGGGCCAATACCCCCTCACCCTCAAATACGAGATCCCGCTCATTCGGAGCGCCTTGGATGAAGCCGGATGTTCGGAGACGAAGATCACGGTCATCGTCTCCCAGAAGATGCACAACGTCCGCCTCGCCCTGGCCCAGATCAACGAGCGCGATCGTGCCCCTGACCAGAACATCAAGCCCGGCACAGTTGTCGACGAAGGAGCTGTACACCCTGTGTACAACGAGTTCTACCTGAACTCCCTCCACGTATGGCTTTGTTGTTTGATGCTTCTTAATAGTTTTTGTTTAGGGATCAGCGAAGACTCCGCGTTACACCGTCTTGAAGGATGAGAGCGGCTTCGACATGGATACGCTGGAGAACATGACGTACGCCCTCTCCTACGGACATCAAATCGTCACGCTGGCTACTTCACTTCCGGCTCCGGCTTACATGGCCTCGCGATACGCCGACCGTGGCCGCAACCTCTACAACACGAGCCCGCAATGAAGCACAACTGGGATAAGCCTATTTTGTTTATTTCCTATTTTGGATATATAAAGGTTTATGTGTTCAATCTTGTGTTTTTTCAAGGGCAGTCTTGTGTTGTCTCACAACGATAACTCTGTGTAGTAAGTATGACTGTAATGTCTTTAAAGAGCAATGCTTCTTGAATAGTGTTGCCATTGTTTGAAGGGTAAGCCAACATTTTTCGTTCCTGGTGTATCGCGATCTTCTCGTTTTTACATTGGTTTTCAATAGTCGTGCTTTCAGATCCTGGATCCCAGCCATATGTGTTATGCTGCTGACCGTAGGCAGGATTTCTAGGTGCTATTCACCTATTTCTCATACAATTGCAACACGATGCAGAGGGTCTACTCGCTTAGCAAGTATTGTATCACCCATCGATAAGCCAATTAAAACAATCCGCAATCCAACACTTGATGTCAACGAATACTGGACAAATTGGTTAGAGAAACTTGAATCGTATGTTTACTGTAAGTCTTTTTATGTTGTTGTGAGTTCTGACAGAAGCTTGTAGACAGACATGGCAGGCGTTCTCAACCACCGCTCAAGCAACCTTCGGCATCTCCATATTACAACCGGAAGAAAGTAACTGAAAGGTATTCGAAGACGAAAACAGCAAATTCTGCGTCATCCAACAATGAGAACTCTAGCAAAGGTTGTCCCTAAAATTTATTTAACTTATTTGTGAGTTCAGGTAACGAAGAAAAGCAAGAGAATGATCAAGACAAGGATAGGAAAGAATTGCTTGAGCGCATGAAAAGAGTGTTTGCTATCTCATTGTTCTGCTATGGCGTTCTTTACATAATTTCCGGTCAACATTCGGATGTAAATCAGACTAGAATCGTCGATACCACATGGAGTGATTTTGTTAATCGCTTACTTCCAACTGGAAGCGTAAGTCGCAACGCATTACTCTATTCATAGCTATATTTCATTACAGGTGTCCAAAATCATTGTGTTTCCCGAGCGAGATATTGCTGTGATTTACATGTATGCTGGAGCCAAAGATATTAATGGTGAAAATGTAATTCATTGAAAAAAAAGAAATTGACATATAATAATGCTTTTTACAGCTCGACGCTATCTACAAAATGGGAATCCCCAGTCTGTCGCGTTTTGAAACGGAAGTGCGTGCAGCTGAGCTTGCTATAAATCTCCCCCCTGAAAACTGGACTCAAGTGGAATACCGTCGTCTTGAAGGCTACGCATCAATGCTAACAATTGGAATACTGGCCATCGTTTTAGCTGGTCTATACTTCCTGTTTAAGCGCGTCAAGGTGTCATTTAGTATGACGGATATGATGGTTTGCGCCATTTTCTCGTTTGTTTTCGGGCAAATCCTATTTAGCACAATATGACAAAAACGAAGTTCAATATAATCGATCCTCACAGCAAAGGTGGAAACTTAAAGATCAAGTTCAAGGATGTTGCCGGTCTGAAAGAAGCGAAAGTTGAGATTAGTGAGTTTGTGGATTACTTGCAAAATCCAGCTAAATATGTGGTAATTTTAAATGATAACATTTCGTCGACAACGGTTTGTTTTTAGAATTTGGGCGCCAAGTTACCAAAGGGAGCTCTTATGACTGGTCCGCCTGGTTGCGGCAAAACGTTGCTCGCAAAGGCTCTGGCCGCAGAGTCGTCAGCTCCTTTCATTTCAATGAACGGGACCGAATTCGTTGAGGTTATTGGAGGTGCGTTCCATCCGGATTCCATCCGTTGCAGTTATGATATGAGTTTGTTGTTTAGGTCTTGGAGCGTCGAGAATAAGAGCTTTGTTTAAAGAAGCCAAATCTCGCGCGCCCTGTATTATTTATATTGATGAAATTGATGCCATCGGTCGTAAGAGAAGTGAAGGTGGAAGTCAGTTCGGGGGCAGCAGTGAGGAAGAACAAACACTAAATCAGCTTCTTGTTGAGATGGACGGTATGGACAGCGCCCAAGGGATTATCGTGATTGCTAGCACCAACAGGCCGGATATCTTGGATAAGGTTTTTAATCTAATGCGGATGTTGAACGTGCATTATTTTTATTTCAGGCGCTGATGAGACCGGGTCGCTTTGATCGTCATGTCACAGTTGATCTGCCAACCGTAATCGAGAGAAAAGAACTATTTGAGCTATATCTAAAAGCGATAAAATTAGATATTCCTATTCAAAGGTATTCCCAGCGTCTTGCCCAAATGACACCCGGTTTTAGCGGTTAGTGAATTCCTAGTTTCCAGCATTTTAACTGATTCATTTAGGAGCTGATATTGCGAATGTCGTTAACGAAGCTGCCATTCACGCTGCCACTAACAACAAGAAGATAGTTACTTTGAACGATCTGGACCACGCTCTACAGCGAGTTCTGGCAGGTCCCGAAAAACGAAGCAAAGTTTTAGTTAAAGAAGAGTTGGAAACTGTTGCATATCACGAATCAGGACATGCATTAGTTGGATGGCTTCTTGAACACACTGATGCTCTTTTAAAGGTGTCAATTGTACCCCGAACTAGTGCCGCTCTTGGTTTTGCACAGTATAGTCCAAAAGACAGGAAGTTGTTCACGAAAGAGGAGGTAGGCCAGAAATTGTCAGCTAACCTTGTTGTTAATATGCAGTTATTCGATCGCATGTGTATGACACTCGGAGGAAGGGCAGCAGAAAATATCAAGTTTGGCCGTATAACATCCGGCGCGCAGGATGATCTTCAGAAAGTCACCAAGCAAGCATATGCTCAAGTTCAGATATATGGCATGAACTCGCAAATTGGGCCATTGAGCTTCAGCCCATCGCCTGGGAATGAACGATCTTCCCAATTTAGCAAGAAACCTTACAGTGGTCAAATGCAAAAATTGATGGATCAGGTAATAGCCGCTCCCCAACAATCTCCTTCTTCGCAAAGATTTCGCTAGAGTGTTTTTATTTATGCACGTTTAGGAAGTTAACGCTCTGGTTTCCGAGGCATATTTCGCCACAGAAAAGCTACTTCGAGATAACATCGGCAAACTTGAAACGGTTTGCCACTCCTCTTCTTATGGAATTTTCTTGTGGTTCTTTTTAGTTGGCCCAAGAGTTACTCACAAAAGAAGTCCTGGGATATGAAGACGTAAAAAAGCTCATTGGGCCTCCGACATTCGGCGAAAAAAGTGTTGTTGAGCTAGCCGACCATGTGTTGCCAGATCCTCCTCAGGAAGAATAGATATGATCAGGTTTTGTTTCTTATTTGGTCATGTACATATAAATCCTTTTTGCTGTCCAGTTGTTTAATAGGAAGGTGGCTAAAATACTGTGTACCTTATTTTCCACTTTTACCGGATACATCGGACTATTCTTCTTTTCTCTTGCCGTAGCCCTGTATCCATTTATAGGCTCTAGGAGGAAACTGTAGTGGCCCCGTGTATGTGATAAATAGAAACCTTTTTTAGTGAACTTAACGTTGGCGAACGAAACGTTGTCCCCATATATCCGTCAAATGATAAATTGGTTGGTTTACACAACACAAATCGAGATATTCTAGCTCATGAAAATCCTGTCATAGTCGAAAAGTGTTAGAACAACATTATCTCTGCGCTCGCATCGTCAACCGGAATAGCGACATGAGAAGAGACAAAGTCGCATCGCCTCTCAATCACTCTTACCGGACGTACCAGGTCAACGCACGACTATAAAAGGAAGAATAATGCCCGTTCCACGACTTCATTGGTCAACATGTTCATTCACAGGATGGGCGCTACCCTTGTGCTTATTTTTGCTTTTTTCGCGCTTTCCATTAGGGCCGAATCCGTTCATTGGCGTAGGTTTCTTGAAGTATGCTCTACCGTATTACCAACGTGTCATTCCCAGAATGGCGCGATTTGAGCTGCGAAACAAAGAACGGCACCGGTTCTGACAGAATCAGCAAGGATCCCGCCGACTGTACCATCTCACTTCGAGAGACTGAAGATGATACCACTTCGCGATCAGCTGTTCGAAATGGAGGCTGCTTTGACGTAAAAGGCCAAAAACAGTTATTGTTACTCATGCCCTTTTAGGAAGTCGTTAACGGCACTACGCGCACTTATTGCGATTTGCTATGCCCGAAAGCCGATACGGTGTATTTGATCAAACGTAATCCTCAAGTACACCGCTCCTGTTTTGTCTTTTACACGCATCGCCTGGAGCGTCGAGGAGATGACTGGTTCCTCTGGCGAGATAAGAAGTGCCGCCACTCGCAGATCACTTTCACAATTCGCTGCGAATTCCTCTTCCCCAGAAAGACCTTTCCGGAAGATAAAGAACTGTTCTCTAAGCTCCGTCGTCGTGCATAGAAAAGGCGATGTGTTCATTGAATTTGGAATAAATGAAAGAGAAGAGGAGTTCTTTCAACCATAGCTTTTTCTTTCCACCTTCTTCGTACAAAGAAAAACTATATTCAGAGCCATATATCGGCAGTTACTCGAATAGGCGATGTCTTCCTCCACGGACAGTGGATTCACGTTGGGGATATGGGCAATCGTGGAGTCGGCAGGACGGGGCTCCGGGTCCGTCGAATGTGAGTCGTCACTAACTTGTTCAACCAGTCCCATAACTTCTCAAAGACAGCTCAAAACCCAAAGACGAGGTAGCCAAAAAGGGACCCTTCCCCTGAGCGAACACAAGATACTGCCGATGCATGTTCAGAGCCCCAACCTAGCGTTCGCTTGCCTCCATAAGTCGGTCATTTGTGAAAAAGCATGTGAAAAAAACGAGGGACTCTCCCGCGGCAAGGAGGTGCTCCTCCCTAATCGCAACATCGTGTTTTCATATTTAATATCACCAAGAACAATAACAATAAAAAGGAGCAGCACTAAAATTATTCTCTAGCTCTAACCGGATCGGTGTCGGATCCTCCATCTACGTTGTAAAATGCTGGCGGATCATAGAAGTCGCAAATAGCACCGACGCTCGGATCTCGTCCCTATAACAACAATTTGCTAAAATGCCTAATAAGATAGAATTCTCACCTGGAAGCGTCTGTACAGTTCACTCTGCATGTCACCCGCTCCACGGTTTAAGATTGTTTGCTTCAACCGCTCGCCAGTAGATGGTTCGTCACCTTCCTGATCAAAAGTCTCGTGAACATCTAACGCGAGCATCTAAAACAAATATTTACAATAACTTTCAGAATGACTACTCGTTACTTCTGTCCACAGCTTCCTGTAGTACATTCCCATGTGGGGTTGCATAGCAAAGATTGGCGTGAAGGAACAGGGATGATAATCATTACGGCCCAACTTGAAGGGGAAATATTCCTTATACTTCTCGCGGTACATATCTAACCAGAACTTCTTCTTCCGGTCTTCCATCTCAAAAATACTGAGATCGTAGTCAGCCCAAAAAAGCGTACGATATGAATCCCATAGCATTGCTCGTGAAAGGGTCAGCGAAATTCGATTCGCCTCGTTCTCATTCATAGCACTTCCGGTTATCTATATTAACGGCTTGTATAATAAATCACTAAATAAACAAACATACCGCATGTGGAGTACTCAGCGCTTGTAATAAATTCGGTTTGTAGATGAAGAATTGAAGAAATGCTGGAAACAAGTCAGCAGCATCCCAATCACTAGCGTACATTGGAGCCCAGGGGATTGTTATGTCCCGGTAAGGGCTGCGCGACAAAAGCAGTTGAACTGATCGGCCAAACTGAAACATTACGCACATTTAGGCAAAAAAGAAAACACACATACGTGGAAAAGCAGCTGGCTCAGTTGACTGTGGTGAAGGAAAGATTCACCAGCACTGTTTGGTTCATTACCAAGCCCTATCATGTACACAATTTTGTCCAATCCTCGTTGATCGCTCTGGTCTAAAAGTAGAATGCCGTAAACGTGAAAAATTGTTTGTTACACGTACTTCTTCCTAACAGTGTATTCCAACTACCCCGTTTGTTCTCGCGATCAAAAGGATCAATGTACAGTCGACCAAGATGCTCTCCAGTCTTCATATCTGCCACTGAATAGATCCGTGCGGACGGGTGACATTTTTCCAGACCAGTGTTGGTAATATCTTGAAATTTAAGGTTGAAAATGTGGGAGACAATATCAATGAGGCTGGCAAAAGTCTGCCAAAAAGGAAAATGATTCATCAAATCAATCGAGTTTACACTGAAAATAAGGCGCTTAATGACTTATATGTATATGGACAGTTTACTTACTCGTAATGGTCTTCGGCTTCACGTCTGCATATGTAGAATAAATCTGATGGCTGCAAATCGGTAATAAGTTCTTTCACAGCGGCAAATTTCGTCCACGATTCTCTGCGATCAATGAACACCGGACCCATTCTTTTAAACAGCCTATACAGAGAATACATACATGTAACAGGTTAAATAAAGTGTTTCGTACGCGTTTATGAAGTTTCGCACAGTATCTGGTGTCCCTGCCATCTTATTCGATAGGCGATGTTCGCTAACGGAAGAGAAACCAAGCGTTTTTGCCCAACCATCACTGAAATCTAGATGTATGCATTATCACGTAATACGAACCAACTTATTGTGACGAAGTTCCTCAATGTTAATGGAGTTGTTATAAAAGTCGTGTTCAAAGCTCGCTCGAGAAGTCCATTTATCCCAAGCAGTGGCACGTAGTGCCCTGTCACCACAGTACTGCAAGAATGGCAAAATTGATCCCGGAGCCATTCGAGCTTTCCACGGTCCAACATTGAAATGCTCCCTAAATTGTTGTCATTAAAATTCGAAAAACGCTGTGACTGGCACGTACTTATCCACAGATAACAATTTTAGAACGTGGGGAGGAGCGTCTTTTAACAAATTACGATCCGTCACAGTGAATTGATGTTGATCATTTGTTGACATGATGTTCGTCAAGTATTTCGATCTGTATTCATCAACGAAATGAGACCACGATCCAATCAGCTTTCTTGTCTTCTGGTCGTGTTTATCAAGACCACTTGCTTTAATTTCCAGAAGATACCACTCAATAAGCCTCAATTTCCATTCATCTATGTCATCTGACGGATTCTCATACAAATCCTGCAACATATACAAATACAGCCAGTCCAATTAATAGCACATAACTACCTTTAAAAGTCCCTGAAATACAGGATTCGTAAGTTTTTCCATGTGTTCGCGAGCACATGTAACTTTTACCTAAAGCATCGGTTGAGATAATGCTATTCACACTGACATACATGATGGAGATCGGCATCGAAAGCCTTGGCGCTACATCCAGGCCAGTCAGTCATCATTTTGAGCAATAATGTTTGGAAAGCATAGTTGACCTCGTATTCTTCCGAGAGCAGTGGACCAACGACCCCTTCGAACGATTTTTCAACTGTAGTTCCATTTTCTTTCAGATGTTCAGTGTGCTCCATGACTGTGGCACCATATTCCATAAGCGATCTCACAGTGCCTTCGTACATTTCTTTCGCTAAACAGTTGAAAAGTTTCATTTAGTAATCATCCTTTTTTTCTTGCCAGTAAAAACTGCTACAATTGTTTTCCCAAAACAAGGGCAACGCAAAATTATAAAGATATAATGTAATTGTGTACGAAACTATGGACGCTATAAAGAACTTACGAGTCGATGTGGCGAGACTTGGCCAGTCAGCATTACTGGCAATATTGGCCAGAAACGAATTGTTCTCGACAGTTTCATCCGGGATTACTGGGAACCTAGATTACGAATATATTAGCACATTTCAGAATAAACGCTTAACTTACATTACGTAGTACCCACAAACTCGAGAAGGGGTCTCATTACCCATCTTGAAAAGAATTGTTCTACGCGAATCGCGCAGAATCCGTTTACCCAAAAGTCGGAGCATCTGGAAATAAATATAACGCTACAACAAATATCCAGGACTAGACGGACAAACTATTAATCGTTAAAACAGAACCCTACCCTTCCGTGTTTCACTTGGCAACGAACCTGCGATCTATACAAGTCAAGAAGAGCGTTTTGAGAGCTCACCATCTGTCTCAATGGGACCCATTGAGATTGAGAACAATTCATTGAATGTATTGTGGACGGGTTACTGAATGATGTATATATTCTTCTGCGCCTGTGTGTGAAAAAAAACACACATATCCCTGTATTTCTTCTGCGCCTGTGTGTGAAAAAAAACACACATATCCGTGTATTTCGCAAAAATAGAAAATGCGGAGCATGTTCTTATTACGCTGAAAACAAAAGGCACTGGCATGTTTTTCCTGAATTTATGTAATGTAACAGGAAGCGTTTATTCTTAAAACTGTATTTGTGGCAGTATACAAAGGTGAGAATCATACATGCAAAAGGCCATCATTCAAGTTAGTAACCAGAAGCCTGGACTGGAGCTGGTGCGGATGGCGCTGGCTGTGCGACCTGTGAAGGGCCTTGTTCGAGAGGCGACTCAATCTTTACTTGCTCTCCATATCCTCCAGTGGATGGAGCGATCGGCTCGTCTGCGTAGGTCCCCCTCTTCTTTCGGTAACCGGAGACTTGAACGGCTGCAGGTACCGTAGCAGCTTGAGCAATTGAAGCAGAACCTTGTTCCACCACAGCTTGAACTCCATAAGATTGCTCCTGAAGGGCCGGAGCAATAGGGGTTACTAACTCGTCTCCATATCCATTTTGCGTTCCTCTTTTTTTACGGTAACCGGATGCCTGAATCGTTACAGGAGGTGAGCTTGCCGCGGGCTGTGCTACAACAGCTGGAGCCTGCTCGACAGGCGCCTCATTGTACGCTTGCTCGCCGTAGGCCGGAGCAACCGGAGTCACGACTTCGTCTCCATATCCGTTTTGTGCACCCCGCTTCTTACGGTATCCCGACGCTTGTACTGGAGCTGGGGCAATTGGAGCCTGCTCTGCCACTGGGACAGGGCCCTGTTCCACGGGAGCCGGACCATATGTTTCCTCTCCGTAAGCGGGGGCAACTGGGGTGACGAACTCATCGCCATAACCGTTCTGAGCACTGCGCTTCTTGCGGTAGCCGGAAGACTGCACTTGCGTAGAAGGTGGAGCGTGTTGTACGATAGCAGTTGGGATCTGCTCTACCGGTGCCGAATAAGATTGATCTGGAAGAGAAGGCGCTGCTGGAGCCACCAATTCATCACCATATCTATTCTGCGTCCCGCGTTTCCTGCGATATCCCGAAGCTTGAACAGAAGCGCCTACTTCCGGAGGTGGTTGGGAAACTTGAGCGGGGCGTTGCTCAACTACGCCGGTAGATTTGTACGACTGGGATAAAATAGGCACTGGGTTCACAGCCTCGTCTCCATAGCCGTTACTTCGTTTGTTCACTGCACATATTATTAAAATAAATCACAATATCAGTATCAACATACTTGATTTAGCCGCAGCGATTGCAACAAACGCAAGAAAGAGGAAACAGCTCTTGTTCATGGTACCTCTCGAAGGAACGACGAAGAGAACTTGATGATCTGTTGCGGTTTGGCGGCCTTCTTTTATAGGCAAGCGGTGATGTTTCCCTTTCTTCACAACCTCACTGAGCCGAGCCGGCAAAACTGGTATTAAGGCCAATGGGGGCGGTATCCCGGTCTGTCAAAATTCGTTACAATAATGCTAAGCTTCTTTAGGCAAGTCCCTTTTCAAAGAGAAAAGTCTGAGCGCAAGTATTAATGACCCGTGGAGCAAAAGGAAAATCGTAGTCCACGTTCAGGTCGCATGTACTTAAGAAGACGGAAAAAGACCACGTAAAAGAACCTATAATTTTTTTCTTGCACCATTTACATTTTATTATTCTTTTTTACGAAGAGCGTAGGTGGTGTCTCCAAGGTCATGTTCTTTAATTTGCTGTATTTATTGCCGTTTACACGGGAAACTTGCTCCGAAACACTTACACAAGTTCGGTACAAAAACTGATCCCATCGTTTATAGTTCATGAGCGTTACTCCTCCCCATTTTTCGCGCTAGCAATAACACATTACGATATCAAATAATTTTGAATTAAACTGAAACCGGTTGAGCATAACCCATGTTGTGTCGTTGTCGTGTTCCTGTCAAATGAAACATCGCACCCCTATGAAGTCATTAATACTCTCCGCGTACACATGACGCGCCGCAATCGTCTTTATAATAACTCCAAAACTTGTTTGATCCGAAACGTCGTCTTAAACCGATGGAAAAAGTAAATTGTGTATGCGTCGATCCTTCTCCGTTTCGCCAATCCCTTAATATGATTATTGGGTCTTAGTCCACGACGATTTTCGAGAGGCGCCTGCTTAATGGGATCTTCGAATTGGGTTGATCCTTTATACTTGGGGAAATTTTTCTCTTCGTTTTTCGATGAATTCTCATTAATTAACAGTAATTGGTAAATATCATTTTAAACAACACTCAGCAAATATCATGCTTTAAATGTCGATAACATTAAAAATAAAATGCGAAGGCCCGTAAATCCTCTTTTTGCATTTTTTGTGGACGAGTGTTTAAGGCGTTCTGAGGAGAGTGCAGAAGAGAGTAACTGCAGATGACGAAGCCATACGCAAGTAAACCTGTTCCACCCGCTTCTTGAGACTTCGATGAGAGCTCTTGTTAAAACAAACATTTATTTTACACCAAAAAAGAACACATTCTTAACTCCCTTTATATGATTGTCAAAAGGGTTTCCAGACCAGGAGCTGTTGGTGTCGGAAAAGAAAACCCACATCGAATATGGATGTTGGTGATTTGCCTAAAATCGTGGTTTCGTCGGATTTTCAACAATCCAGTGGACAAAGGTTGCGGATATTCTTTACAGCCGGCACAAACTCGTTAGAGCATCCATTTCCTAATACGTTATTCTTATTGTCGCTTCGCAGGGCACATTGTGAGAGGTCATAGCTGACGCTGGGGTCCTTTTCACATTTTATTAAACGATATTTTGAAACAGAAATATGTCATTTGAACCGACGCTTTCTGAATGGTTTATTCAACCATTACCCCAGTGATAGCTGATGTTGACAACGGAATTTTTTAGAGGTGTAGGGGCTGTTTGCTGACCGTGGACAGTGACTTCACTTTAAAAATGACAAAAAAACAGTGTAAAATATTGGATCGATAGCATACTACAAATGGAAGGGTTCATGAAATGGTTTAAGAGTACGTAACGCCGCGGCAGGGATCTTAAACTGTGGAAGGAATGACTTTCCGTGTCAGATGTGGGTTAGTCGACTGGCCATCAATCGTATGCACAAAATAAGGGCATTGCCTCCTGATTCCAACTGTAACTGCGGAAAATCGTATTATTAGGTGTTAAAAAGTGAACCAGTTCTGCCACCAACAAGTAGTGGAGATAACAAAGTACGAAATAACGGTGCTATGTATCTTGCCCCTAACGACTAACATTTGACTTATGAAATGTAGTATTTTGTAAGAATGTAAACAAACGAATTCTAGCGAATGAACACCTACCAAATCGAAGAGAGATAAGCCGTTGGTTCTATTCAACCATATGTTCATATCCTACGTTAATATTCGCAGGGCGTCAGATTTTTTTCCGATTATCAGCTTATTGGGCAAATTTCAGCAAGCATGTTTATCATTTTATATATACACAATAGTATGTTCCAACCGCAAATTTTTATTGCTTTTGTTCCACATTTTAACAGGTGATATATACACCTTTTATTTCGTTATACACCTTCTTCCTAAATATCATTTTATGCCTTAACAACGATTGCGGGTATGCGAATTTACTATTTATATTAGTGGATAAGTGAAGCCATGCTTGCTTTCCGGTAGTATTGGGTTGTCCAACTGAAAATGGGCCCTTTTCCGTATATTTTTAACTGATGAACATGGAAGTTCAAGACATATTATATGGACCATTGGACTCCATAACTCAATTCCATTTCACTGCTAGAAGATGAATACTGCGTTGGGAGAAGTTGGATGATTGCCAGTCAAAAACATTTAACACTCATTTTTTTCAGTTCTTTGTTGTAATTTACCTGCTGTACGGCTAAAAAGCAAAAAGCATAGAGCTAAGAAAGGACAAAATTTGAAAAGCGCGCTTTTTTATATTTGTTCGGAAGGCGGACTTTTTTTTCGCATTTTGGTCTCTTTTTTGATATTGCTGCCACCGCTGTATACAGCTGTTGTGTGCACATGTAGCTGACATGTGAGTGTTGTGGCTTGCTGCTGCGATCATCCGAGAATATGACTGCTTAGCTATCCTACCGTACGCAAAGTAATGTTTTCTTTCGTAGACTTTTTCGTCTACTATTTTTTCATCTGTGTTTCGGATTTTTTCCCAACTATCTTGTATTTATTTCTGTGAACGGCAGACCCTCGCCTTAAACGTTGCTGAAGCGGGAAATAATTTGGTGTACAAATAAATCTTTCAGAAGCCCATTTATTATGGCAAGGTGACGACCTCAGGGTCGGATTTTTTGGGCAGGCTGAACAAAACAGTTTAATAAGTAGCAATACTTGCACAAACGAGAGGCGGCCACCTATCGGTAAGGGAAGAGAAAGATAGTCTACTGGTAATAGCACACCGACCGATTTGTCCCTATTGATACACACTGCAAGTATAGATAACATAAAAGCTAAGGAACATTTTCAGTTAAACAACCCAATATATATATGAAATTAAGAAAGACTTATTTGTAACAACAATACGACCGTGACTAGTAAATATTACTGTCTTTTCCGTTTTCAGTGTGCATTTGTCTTCTCCCGTGCAACATATGTGAGTCATCCTTTTCAGCCTTAAATGCTGAAACTGATCACAAGAATGTTGCACACGCGCTCTGAATTGCTCCTTTCGCAAATTGTTGGCAATGATACCAGCCACACCTTAGTATATGGGCGAACGGTTGGACTAGCTAACCCCGTAGGAGCTATCGCACTTTTTAGTACTAAATGATTTCATTAGCAATTTCATTGACCTCATTTGTGGAACTTCTCCCAAATGAAATACCATTGTCTCTCTTTGTTTTACTGATATAAATCTCATTTTCGAGATAAGAAGATGACAACATGAGATCTTGAGGACGATAACAACGGGACACGCCAAATGTAGGATGAGCGTGTCACTAGTGTATTGCTGGCAATGCGAACAGGTCACATTGTGCACGATTGGCCGCTCTATGTAAACCGTACAATGCATGCTTCTACGTTATCTCTTGTGGGCAAGTTAGACTGGCCATTTCAGAGACTGTAAATGTTGGCGTAAGTTAAGAAACTCATATTCTCGTAATCCACGGCACAATCCACTTTCCGTCAGTTTTACGTCAAATGTTGCTCACTGCCACAAAAACACCATTGCTTAATCCGTGACGTGGCAACTCACTCCGGGCGATCAGACCGTCCCCGTTACAATTTATGTATAATCGCACTTTTTTTATTCAGGCGCATTCCCCTCTGACAATCGAGCACCCACACTGTGGACAGCATTATATGTATTCGCTCACCAATTTGCCCGTGAATTTCTGAGACGTATACGAACTATCGAGATTTCTTTTCAGGCATGATATTCGTTGTCGGACTATATGGGTTGAGCTTCATTTGTTTTGTGCTTTATTTATACACAAAATCAAAAGTACCCGTGCCCGAAGATGCCCAATTTCTTGGATTCCAGCGAAGCTATCTCACCGTCTACCTCATGGCCGTCGGTAACACGATTACTAATATAACAATTAGTACAAACCATAAACATAGTTTGTGTGTAGCAGTGGAGAAAGGCCGTTTTGATCGTGAGACCATCAGCAAGAGACATCAAAATCTCGTCAACTACGCACAGAATTTTTGGAAAGCTCGTTTAATTTGATTAATTTTGCAGCTGGCGACTGGCTTCAAGGCCCTCATGTATACGCTCTTTATGATTACTACGGTATGACGAAACATGAAATCGAAATACTGTTTATTGCTGGATTCGGATCGAGTCTCTGCTTCGGAACCTTCATTGGCTCAATAGCGGACAAGTTGTGAGTATTGAATCTTTTGCATCCTTGAATTGTCACTGCTTGTTTCTTTGTGAGCACGATTTACATCCCCTTTTTCAGTGGAAGAAAGTCAAATTGCTTCCTTTACGCAGTTCTCTATGGACTTTCATGTGTAACCAAGCACTTCGGACAGTTCGAAATACTCCTACTTGGAAGACTACTCGGCGGCATCGCAACGTCCATTCTTTTTAGTGCGTTCGAATCCTGGGTTGTTTATGAACACAACAAGGTACGTGATGTTTGCTTTCTCGCTTATCAATGCAAAGTACACCGGTTGACGTTCACGCTGACATTGTTTTCCACAATGATACAGATCCATGATATATTACTGGTGGAGGTGATACACCTCTATCACATACAAACGTCGCTATGTTTTTAAACGTTGTCGCTATTTCGAATTAATTTGAACGTCGGTGAAGTTCGCAACGTGCCCTTTGACAACTTTTAGAGGGGCTTCAACGATCAGCAACTGTCAAGCATCTTTACATATGCTAGCCTTGGAAACTCAATCGTGGCTATTGTTGCAGGAGTTGCAGCACAGTTTGTTGCAAACCTCTTTGGCTTTGTGTAAGTTTTCAAACACTGCTCTTCTTGGTAATATATCGTAAATTAGGGCACCTTTCGACCTTTCTCTCACAATTCTCGCACTTATGGCTGTCGTCCTTGTTTTTACTTGGCCGGAGAATTACGGTAACTCCAATGTTGCTATTCACCAGTCATTTGTTGAAGCGTTTCATTCAATAAAGTCTGGTAAACCATTGATCTGTGGTATAGAAATTACTCTCTCAATTTAGATCCAAAAGTGTTATGTGTTGGGCTGGTACAGTCACTTTTTGAAGGCGCGATGTACACATTTGTCCTCGAGTGGACTCCTGCTCTTACTGAATCTGCTGGACAAGGTGAATCGATTCCTCACGGCTACATCTTCTCAGCATTTATGCTCGCTGTAATGATTGGTTCTTCCTTATTCAAGCTTTTGCAAAAGACTCATCGCCCTGAGTCATTTATGAGGTAAGTATTTATGGCTGATAGCAACTACGACTTTACCAATACTCGGAAAGTTTTGACTGTTGGTTGATTTATACATATATGCTCGGACCAGAAAAAACATTAAATGTTTCCAGGTTTGTTCTTCTGGCGGCCGGATTATCGCTTGCCGTACCTATCTTTTTCCTCGAGAACACAACGCTTCTGTTCGGCGCTTTCATAGTCTTCGAAATGTGCGTTGGCATTTTTTGGCCAGCAATGGGTTATCTCCGTGGCGTCATCGTGCCTGAGACCAGTCGCTCAACCACAATGAACTTCTTCCGAATCCCGTTGAATCTGATTGTCATCGTTATTCTTCTCAATAACCTTCCCATGGTGCGGATCTTCCAGTTCTGCGTACTCTGTTTACTTACAGCCAGTGGAATTCAGCACTATCTTTACACGTACAGTGATCCGAAGGCCTACATTAATGTGTAATATGGCTTTCTTTTAGTTTGCGTTCATCGATGCCACAAATCCAGAAGGAACAAGTTGTGAAAGACCCGCTCAACCAAGAAGTCTGACGGCCCCCATCAATAATGTTCTGTTTTCCTGTGATAAATATAAATCCGTATTAAAAAAGTGTATTCACTGTCACATGATGTCAAACCAGACGAGAAAGGTGTGTAACAGCTTTACCATATGTACAAAAAAACAGTCGCTGCGTACAAAATTTGAATGATAACGATAAAATATTGCTGATTCTATGCCCGCTGCCAGGGTAGGTACTCTTTCCGTAATTCGGTAGATCTTCGGTGCAACTTCTGCAGGACCGACGGTGGTTTCATAAGTTGAGCAGTGGCTGCCGCAATTTTCTTACGGTTCCGTCGCACGTAGAGCTTCGCGTCGTGGCGCATTTGAGCTAGCTTTCCTGGGTTGATTTCGTCGAGGGTATACGGGAAACTCATATATGGATTCAACCGAAAATAGCTGCCGCCAGGAACCAAATCGCTCATCGAGATATTGACAAGTTCGGTATCAGTAGCAGAATCAACAATTTTTGAGATCTTGTCCTGGAGCCTGGTTGACGTCCCCGTTGATGTTAACTCTAATTCGGTAACAGAACGGCCGTTACCAACAGATACAAGACATTGCAATGGTTCATCGGGCCAAATGTTCTTTGCTTCATGCATTCCAACAGCAGCTGGATTGTTCGCTAGTACTCCGCCATCTTGATGTAGAACAGATCCCAGTGTTACCTAAAATACGAGCACATAATTTAAAGGCATTGATGTAGAAGTAACCTCTTCAAAATATCCTGGCGCTGCAGCCGATGCTTGGATAGCTTGCCATAAGAAGTGCTGGCAACCTCCTCGATAATGACTGTCGTATCCTGGAGCATGCTCATAGTTACGAAAGACGTATGGCTGCAGCTGCGGAGCGTTCACAATACATGAAATTATGCTTAACTTCGGAGCTCCTTCACGGCGAGCGGAGTCTAGTACACCCACATTTGGTCCAATCACCTGTAGAGAAGAAAGCGACCGTGTGACAGTGATTGCAAACTGTATGCTTACTTGCTTAAGAATATCAATCCACATCGAAGTGTTATAGTACGAATGGTTTCTTAGAAGACCACTGACACCGCTCAGTCGACCCTGGTTGAAAAGTTTCTGAGAAATATCCATGTAGATAGCAGTACTTTCTTTAACAGTAAGCTGCTTCTCAGCAAGTAGGACAGCAATAATTGCTCCAGTGCTCACACCAACAACATGGTCGAACAATTCATATATTTTCTTTCCTCCTGCAGCCTTCTCGATAGCACCAAGCACTTCCAATCCCATCATCCCTCGAGTTCCACCACCATCAATGGTCAGAAGTCGTATTCCACGGCCATGTAGAGTTTCAGGTTGGCCGCACAAACTTAAGCATTGTCGTGACTCTGCTCGAAGGGCGGCGTCACTTGAGTAGCGCATCTGTTTTTTCAATTTGCTGATGACAGCACGGTTCTGCACGAACTTATTTATTTGCGATAAATAATAATAGACTTACCTCAACAATAACAGACCGGGTTGCCGGATATTCCAAAAGGTGACGGCACATCTCCTCAGTGCGCAACAAGCGAGAGTTGAGCGACTCAGCAAGATTCAGCTTTCTTATCAGAGCGTGGGTTCTCATAGTTACATCCGTCCGCGAAATTTTCCGTGGAAATGTTTTAACTTTCCTGAAAAGATAATTTGAACTAATTTTTAAAACAACGAGACGAACATTTCTGCGTTGCTAGTTTTGGCAGGTGTAGGTGTTGACTGCAGAACGGAAGAGAAGACACCGGCAAGATACCCGAAATACGAGGGTTGCTGTCCTGCATCTGTCTCATTGGTCTTCGTGATGGATTCTGCTTTAGGCAACGTTGCGGCAATGTCATCAACGGTGTTCTCCTCAGCACCTGTAAAGGAAAAATAAACAAATTGACTCATCAACGATGGAACAAAATGAATACAAGAAAAACAGGTATACGGGAACACATGTGTAAAGAAGTGGGAAGTCAACGTCAGAGACAACTGTACCTTTCGTTGTTTCGCTGAAATCGCTTGTGCCACTTCCCAGAGAAGTTTGAGGTAGAGATGAACTTGGTATTGTCGGGGGTTTCGATCGAGTAAAGAATGACACGCCGCGAAGGACCCGATTAACCATTGCTGCAGTATTGGAAGAATCCATTGCGTTGTTCCCACGGCTAAGAAAGCCTACAGTGGCTGAATAGCCGTTTATAGTGTGAAATGAAGTTCACACTTTCAAGTCTGAAAAGACAGATAAAAGGAAACGTATAGTATGAAGGACAGACATAATGTGATCACCGACACACTGCAAAGAACACCAACCTATTCGAAATACAGATCACGCTTAAAACAACCGTGAATTCCATCACAAAACAAGGCACGACCGACGACTGAACGAAAGCAACGGTAACCTTCCAGCTGAGAGTGGCTACTATGCTATTCTCAGGAACCGATCACATAGAGAACAGAGCGTCCGCCGCCTGTTAGCAGCTGACCTCTATCCGCACTGCACCGAGTGCACGCAGGAAACGGACGGCCACCAACCAACAACAGACGGGGAAGACGAGCCGATGTCTACGATGTTTGGTCGCTCGGATGAGAAATCACGCCACCGCGTGGGTGACTGGTGATCTCGGTGAGCAGGGCGAAAGCCGACATGTGAGCGTTCTCTTCTTCAAGTGCAACATGAGACAAAGCGATTTTATAACTGGCCAACCATCGAATGAATGACACGTCAATATGACACAATTTCATTTCATTGTTCCAGCTGTTTGAGCTAATCTGTCAACCAGGAGGAAAGTGCATCATACCCGCTATCAGTATTGGGAAGGAACAGACGCGTTTATCTTTATGCCTGTCGCTGACATATTCGGAAAATGACGTATTCTCTAGAAAATGAACAATTGTGAGTGCTTGTCGAAAGCTACCACCGCTGAAGAAAATAGAGCCTTTTAAAGCATGTATAACTTTCTTCGTAAAGTCCCGGCGGCTAACTATTGGTAATGGCATTCCACTTGTGATTCTTATTGTAGAGCGGTGGGTTCATATCCGAGCAGACCTATCGAAAATGTGCAAAAGCCAACTTTCAGTAGTGATCTTCTCCGGAATACGAATAATTTAGAATCATAATGAGATTAAATACGTAAAGGCACGCTAAATAATTAATAAACATAATTATGTTTCAGAACTTTCCGATCACCCTATTTCAAAGTTAACAAAACCAAATAAAATAGAAATATTTTTCACTTTTTTTGCTTTATTTTTAACGTGTTTTTGCGTTTAATGAGTTTTAACTTATTTTCCTGCTACAACCAATTTTGTAACCATAAAAAGAACAATAGGTTCACTCCTTCTGTTATTCTTTCGGCTCTTTGTGATTATCTTTCTTTCATCACTGTTTACCTTCTCAGCTGTCAGCGCTCTTGACTCCACCCAGCTGACCACTACTTAAAATACCGCACTTGGCCGATGGTCAATCATTTGTCTCAATGGCGTCAGTATGTCGAACACTCGTACCATTTCTCGTGATATGTGCAGTGTTCGAACTTCGCATCGGCGCTCACGAATTCGCGGAATCTGACGCAGTCGGTCCCTGCATACTTGGTCATTGTCAACCAAATCACGTATGCCAGAATAACCAATGTTTCCCGAAGCTTAATGAACAAGCACAACATATTGGAGACTGTGTAAATGGTCTTTGTCCCTACGGCTATAAATGTAGCGATGCTGGATGTGTTAAAAGTGAGTCACTATACTTTCCACAATCTTTCTTTCTGAGTGCTTCGTGTACTAGAATCTTTTTAACATTTTGAGCGCCCTTATTTCCAGGCAAAGCCGAACTCAAAAAAGCGATTGGGCCGTGCATCAACAACATGTGTCCTAACGGATATACGTGCAGCGATTCTGACTCCCAGTGTTACCCCTAACAGAATTTTTTGTGTGCACATAATAAGTAATTTAAACATTATGATAAACATTATTTAACATTATTTATTAACAGCTTAAATCTATTCACAAATTATTATGATAAACTTTATATATTTAAGTGTCACGAGAAAAGCGATCCTCTAGCGATGTGCGACCAAAACCTCGAGTCTCAGGTCCTCCAATTCGACGCTCCAAACCAGTTGGATCGCCAGTCGTCTCGACTTCAACACGAAATGGTGTCGGTGTGTGCCCAGCAAAAAATGAACCACTAAGAGAAAATGGCCAGTTAGTAGTGTGCAACGGAAATAAGCCGAAATGCCCACCACGTTCCTACTGTTATGTTACGGGAATTGCGGATGCAGAGTACAACTGCTGCAAGACGGGGTGAGCTAATGTAGTCGATTTCACAGTTTGCCGGTTCATTTGACTGCATTATTGTCCTATTTATGTCTCTAAGTGCAATAAAAGGTGAACATGAGAGATTATATTAGGTTAATATGAACATGTACGGTAAGTGTTGATGAGAAAACTTTTAATTACATAAAATGCTAAAAATAGCAGCCACAAGTATTCCGCGTTGTTCCCCATCCCTCCATTCCCATTCTGCAGGTACTTTGTTCCTCTGAACAAATCCGACTATTTCCCCTTGGTTCGTGCGGTCTTCCTTTAATACGAATAAAACGCACACATATGACACCACTGCACTTGCTTCAGCTCCTTCTCGACGTCATCTTGTCTTCATATGTAGGTGTTTTATCCTTCCCTTCCCACTCTGGAGGTGATTTTAGCTATGAATGGTGTTTTATGTATATGAAGTTAAATTTTGCCTTTGGTGCTTTGTGAAAACCAATGTTTCAATCAATCAATTTTATTTTTTCTTTTCATTTTTTTACATATTAATTTATTATCTGCCCGGTAAGTAATAAATAGAAATGTGTCACAATCCTATGAGAGACTTAGTTGTTGTACATAACTTAATTTGCTTGTTTTTTTCTTTGCTAGGGATCTCAATCCCTTGCTTTGTTCTTCTATGTCGAAAAGTCTCGCATATGACAAACTGAACAGAACCGACGAACTGGACATCCTGTGTTTTTGGTTTCTTTAGTTGAAACTTGAGCTTCACATGGGAGAGAAATTGAGGAGGCGATATATGAAACGGGGACATGAGAAGGAAAACACGTAATTTGGCGCTTATGGAAAGAGCAAGAGACTTGTAGATCAACGATTTGCACACAAATGCTCACTGCACGAGAGGTTAACCACTTTGAATCACATTCAACGGGAGAGAGAACTATGGGAAGACATTATGCGAAATGTTAATAATTAAGAGGAAGAGGAGAAAACATGTGAAAGAAATCGGTTACGAATGAGCCATCTGGGTAAAACACAGGCTGAAAGTGAAAGAGTTGGAGGAATGGAGTGTGTGGGATGCCGCCGGTATATACGGTACACGTCGGTCAATCACAGATGAGAGAAATAGAGAGAAAGTAAAAACGACTTTTTTTACAGATAAGAGAACAAAGAACTAATAAATTACTGTTTTCATTGACCATGTAGTTGTTTACCCTAAAACAAGGAAATTAAGCACAATTGTGCAAACACTAAAGTTTCAAATTGCGTACGATACAGTAACTGAAACATTTACCGACGTCATCTTGACGTGCATCGCCTCTAATTTGACGCGCATGGTCTACAATTTGTGGTCTCAACGTTCATGATCGACAGAATTATCCTCCAATTCATGGATTGCTAGATATCTTAAAATTGACTCACCGTCTTTTAGTCTAAATTTCCTATAGCGATCTTCGGAATGCTTTGGCCTGGACTCGTTCACTAGTATGACACCCGGAACATTTAAGACCGACTCTTGGTCTGGAAGCTCGTAGATGGCGTGCGGGAGTGAATTCCACAGAAAGCGGTGATTCATTGCATCCCGCGCCGAAATGCGCATTTGACCTTCATACTACAATTGCGCATTGATTGTCTCCAGCACTTCATTTCTTTCTCGCTCACCTGAAGCAGAGAATAAAGGAGATCGATGCCGGCGGGGTCCAACCGCGGCGCCAGCTTTTCTAGTGGTTCTGGTGTGTATTCACCAAAATTATATGTGTGATAATCGGGCGAATTGAAAAGGCTCGGATGTGTGGCTGCCGTCGGCTTTCCCAGACGCCGAAAGATCAAATCAAGCTGTTGGTCCGTTGTCGAGCCTGGGAACAGCGCTTGCTGAGCGGCCATTTCATAGAGAATGCAGCCGACGCCCCACATGTCAATGTGTGTCGAGTAGTTCGTTGAGCCAAGAAGCACATCTGGCGGTCGATACCACAGAGTGACCACTTCGTTAGAGTAGGTCTTCGTCGGCACCGATTTTGCTCGCGCCAACCCGAAATCCGCCAACTTCAGCTCTCCTTTGCTGGTTATCAGCAAATTCTGCGGCTTCAAATCACGGTGTAACACCCGTCTTTGGTGGCAATACGAGAGGCCTCGCAGTAATTGAAAAAGGAAAAGCTGAAATAATCAATATTTGCCATTGGAAAAACAAACAGAATATGTGTTAGATTAAATATTGGGTTGTAAAGTATGAAATGTCGCATAATTTCAGCCATTTTTTCTTAGCAAATACACAAGGTTAGGAAACATTGCATGCACTATTGGATTGTAGAACTTCAGCTTTCTTTGTAGGTAAACAGTAGATACCGTATTCCTAGAATACCTGACGTTCCGTGCCAAAACAAATTTGCTCCAAAATTTTGAACTTCCCAA